>JAULCC010193102.1:0-12976 GCA_032358795.1 Nuttallia obscurata | reverse complement strand
AGTGCCCAGACCGGGATACGAACCCACAGCGGTGAGAGGCTGAGAGATTGCAAGTCAACGACTATAACCACTCGGCCTCAAATAAAGAATCGAGCGTTATCTGTACAATTTTATGCAAACCAGGCACTCAAGTAGCGAGTCTAGAAGTACCTGTACATACGAATTCGGGCACACAACTAAGGAATTTGAATGTAGCAATAAAAATTAATCCGGGCTCTTAAATAGACAGTCTAAAATTAGCTGTAAAGTCTGAACTGGACACTCAAATTGCAAGACTTGGAATAGATGTACTGTCAAATCTGTGCTTGAAAAAGCATCTATAGATGAGTACAGCTGTACAGTCTTATCCACCAACGGAAAAGGTCAGTCGGGATGTTGTTGTACAATCGTATCCAGGCATTAAAATACTAGTCTTACGGAAGTTGTAAGTCTTATTGGGGACTGAAATAGCAGTTCTGGAGGTAGTTGAACAATTTCATCCAGCCACTGTAATAGCACGTCTGGAGGTTGTTGTACAGTCTAATCGAGGACTGAAATAGCAAGTCCGGGGGTTGTTGTGCAGTCTTATCGGGAGCTGAAATAGCCAGTCTTGAGAAAGTTGAACAATCTTATCCAGCCACTGAAATAGCCAGTCTGGAGGAAGCTGAACAATCTTATCCAGCCACTGAAATAACAAGTCTGGAGGTGCTGTACAATCTCATCGGGGACTGAAATAGCAAGTCCAGAAGTAGCTGTGCAGTATGTACTTATAGATTCTGTGAAAGTGCATGCCTTCTGATAGCTGTTCATGTATCTTCATAGCCAGACGGTTAACACAACAGGGTTATATAGAAAACATGTTATAGACAACATGTTACAGACAATATGTTATAGGCAATGTGTTATAGACAATGTATTATAGATTAAATGTTATAGACAATGTGTTATAGACAATATGTTATAGACACTATGATATAGATACTGCGTTATAGACATTGCGTTATAGACAAATTTTAAAGAAACTGAAATTAGTTTTTATTGAAACTTAAATTTGTTTTATAGTTTTTACCAAGACACTCCTAGGACACCCTGCATATTTGATGGCGGCTATGCTTAGTTTAGGAAAGTAGATTTCGCTTGTAAAATAGAAAAAAGTTAATCCCAGAACAGCACGGTTTATCACAGATGATTTATTTACATAAAGTTGAACTAGAAAAACATATTTACATAGCGCTTTAAAGTTTGAGAACTTGGGCAGTCGCTGTTTAATACCGATAAGACACGTAGGAGCAAGTTTAAGCTGATTTTGTTAAAAAAAATTAACGCGAAAAACAGGTACGAACAAAGCTGTTTGACGTGCTTTTCATGCGAACGAACATATATACCGTGGATATGCTTACAATCCCATATATCGACTTTGAGTCAAAGCAGGTAGAAGCATGTTATACAATATACCCTTTATCTGTCATGTCTGTTGTTCAAGATCACAACGATTAGCATTTCATGAATACTTTACTTGTGAAGATCGCGTTTGTAAAAATTGATCGACCTAAGTTCGATATGAGTTTGAATACCAGGATACAAAACAATAAACCAGCTAACACAGCAGTTATAAATCGGAATACAACGGAAAATCTCTACGAAACAACTATTGTTTTACAATCTCGTATATTAACACAGAGACTTTGACTGTGATCGCCAGCGAACAGATATATTAAACACTTTTAAGTGATATCATTAAAAATAAATCAGTTTACATCGTTGTTATTTCTTGTAGCACTGAACCCCTTTTAGTATGTCCTTTACAAAAATATAGAACAATCAACGAAGTTAAATCATTTCACGCACTGAACGATTTTATAGACTGTCATTTTCTGGTTTAAGGGGAAGTTCAAAAAATGTTTGAAAATGTGCAGAAGGTAGTAATCAAACTTTTATTACCGTACTTAATTTTTTGTCAAAAGGCTCTAGAAAAATATTACTAATAGCGTATTTTGCAGGTATTCGAATGAAGAAAAAACTAAGTTCTAAATAAAATCAATGATGTATAATTTCCAATTGTTTTTTTGGGTTTTTTTGGGGGTTTTTGCACAAATCGAGCTGAGTCAACAAACAGAAACAATTTGCATGGAAACACAGCGAGAAATTGCAGAAAAAAGGTAATTATCAGCAAATAATGCAAACGGCCTGAAAATATACAGAAAATGTACAGAAAATAATATGTCGCCGTACTATATTTTTTAAGTATTTACAAAACTAAGCTGTACCTTATGTGCTAGTTTTCGGGATATGTTCTATGTCGGTAGACCTAAGCTTGTAAGATTTAGTAGTATTGAACGCCTACACCTACGGTCCCGAGACATGACTCGAGTTCATGACTCATGTAGATTGTGAGGTCATTAGGTCAAAGATCAAGGCTATAGTGACCTTGCACACAAAACAATGAAATTTGGAAATTTCCATAGAATTGTAACTCATGTACATATTTGGTCAGATCATTCGTCTGCTATTATTGTTATTGGTTATCCACTGAGCGGCGCACGATATGAGCGCGTATCTCTTTAATGTCAGTAAACACTACATATGGACGGTTAGTGTTACAAACAGCAATGGAAGTAATGCGGTATATGTAAACATACGCTATTAATGATGAGCCGTTTCGTTTCTTTTCCTTTTCCCTATGCTTTACGGTCATCTAAGAATATAAATAAGATCCGTCCAAGTGTTGTTTTTTAATATAAATAAGATCCGTCCAAGTGTTGTTAATCGAATATATCTAATAATTAAACAACTATTTGTCGTTTTGATATAAGGTTATTAACTACTCAGACCGTCAACCTTCGTGATTCACAACTGCGCATAAAAACTTAAAAGCGTTCTTATTGTAAGTCAGTAGCTTCTCTTCTTGTTATGACTTGATATGTTCTTGATATGACTGAAATACTGTTAAAGCGACGTTAAATTCCTAAAAAACAAAACAAACAAACAAAACACATTCACTTCTTGTTTCCTGAAACGTGCACCAGTAAGCATTTCAATATATTCAACACATGCGGGTGTCAATCATTAAGCCTTGCAGGAAACTGTGCTATCCAAACTATTAGAGTAAAACATCGGTTATAAGAAAGGTTTTCTATACAAAACAGCAATATTGTGTTATCATAATTTACCAACACATGCAGCAAAAGATTTTTTGTCACCCAAGTGGGAAATAACTTGCAACCGAGATTAAGTCTGATAACCTGATTAACCCTAACCCCATTTGTCAAACTGCACTGAACATTAGGTCCTCCAAATTGTCCTTCACAGACTGTTTCTGTGATCATCAGTAGACAGATATTTTAAATTTGTTTGAATGCGATGTCACTGAATATAAGTGAGTTTGCATCGTTGACGTTGTCTTACTGTAGTGAATACAAAAATGTCAATTACACCATCATATAAACAAATCAAATCGGTTTCAGGTTTACCCACTTTAAAACTTACTAATATCACGATACGTGTACACCAAGCAATCTGACTTTGTAATAATAAATCTTTCTAGGCTTTCTAGGAATTGTAGACATAAGAAAGCTTTAGAGGTCTTTATCAGCAAGTTTTAACCGGTAAGAGTTGAGCGGGGATATGATAAAATCTTTAAGTCACATCCAACTTATTTTCTTTGTAAAGATACCCTGTGACAACGGCAGGCGAGTATTTAATCTCTGGCTAGGTTGATTACATGTAAGAAACAAACATGGCAGGGACTATGCTTCGAACAACGATGTCTACATTATGGCCAATTGGAGATATTTCACAAAAATTGAAATATCTCTATGTTGTTCTGGATAGAATCGGGGGTGTATCTGAATTTATTTGGCCAGATATTGTGGTCGCTGACCAAATTGAGTTGTTTGAAGAGTTACTTGATGATATACTGGATAATAAAATCCCACATGGACAGACGAAAGAAGATATATTTACTTTTCCCGATGTCCTATATGGCAAGCTGACACCCGCTGATCGCAAATATCATACGATGAAGACTTTAAACAGACGTACCACGGAAAAAACTAAGCTTAAAGGTGAAACGTTGATGCACAGAGCGATAAGTTTGCTGACGTCCGAGGATAAAAAAGTTCAAAAAGACGTTAATATAGTGATAGATATGCTCTTGAAAAGAGTTCCGTGTCTGCTTAGGTATGATCGTTACGATGATCCCGAATATGATGGTCAAACACCGCTGCATTTGGCAATTTTACTGGAAGATAAGGATCTGGTGGAGAAAATAGCACAGACGATGTCAGATGATAACATCATGAAGGACACCAAATATCAGCCCAGCGGATTTGTCTATGGTACCGAATTTAGGGGCACAATCATGGAGGCTGGATCTCCCCTCAACGTTGCAGCACTTACTTTGAACAAAGGTATAGTGAAGATTCTTATGAAAAGTAAAATAGCAAGCATTGACAGAGTTAATACAAATTTGGACAACGTTTGCCACTCGTTGATCCATTATGCGTATCAGAGGCCGGAAAAAGTAGACCTTGTATTAGGAATGCTCAACTACATATTGAACAGCCGAACAGCGTATGGAGCAGATAAACTCATAGGTACACAGATGCTGTTGATGATGGAGAACAAAGATGGTCTCAATCCTTTACAGCTTGCCACACGATATCAGCTGCACCAGATCTTCAAGAAATTTTATGAATATGAGGTAAAACTATTAACACACATACTAGTAATCGCTTTAAGACATAAAAATAGATACCGTTTATCTTTTATTTTCAGTAACGAATACAAGTAGATATTGTTACATCAATATATATGCAGTTATAGTAATTTCGTGACTACGTACTTGTCATAATGACATAACCACATCAAAGTAATGTCAGTTTGACATGAAGCGAATGCCAAACAAAACAAACTAAAAACACATAACTGTTTATATTTTTTATTCTTAATATTTTAAACTCGTTGGTAAACCAATCAAAATTTCATTAATGTTTACATATTAATTTAAAAAACAGTTTAAAATAATATTATTTTATGCTTCATTTTCTTGAAGTTTAAGTTTCATTTAGTTACCATGTGGCTTGCGCTAGGTCGGTAGTTCTACCCGGGCGATCAATGTCCTTGATAATTTACAAAGGTCCTCCGGGATCTTCCTCCACTGTAATGAGCAAAGCGTCGTGATAAGACTGAAATACTGTTGATGAGACACTCAATTTCAAAACAAACACAATTGAAATTATATATTTAGACAAATTTACAAAAATTAACTTCTGGGGTGAATAAAAAAAACTTTATGATCTTCTTATCTGTCAGTGTGTTTTAAAACAAAACTAAACGGATAAACAAAACACATGGCGTATCCTGCGTTATCTATAGCAAAGAGACACTACTTGGTTAGGATTCATTTTTTGGAAAAACGCAAATAGAGATATTCTTAGGTTTTCAATGTTTTTGTTTTAATTTACACCGAACCAATTTCATTTATATATCGTTTTACGTTCAGTTGAAATCGAGAAGCACTTTGATTAACTAATAAGATGGACTCCGCATTTCCTCGTTAACACTTTCATCCCTACAACATACGCACCGACCTCCAACTAGCTTGCCAAAGATCAGTGATGCACCTGGGGGCTTTCTTTTAGGTCGTCATATTACCTGAACTTTGTCGGTTAGACTTAAAAACCAAACAAGCAATATATATGCACGTGTAATTGGTTCTCTCGAGGCTACACTGCAAATCGATAGGATTTATTATACATCGGTGTTTACATATTTACCTATTGGTTTTGTTAAATATGTAAATGTACACATTTGACCTTATTTATGACAAATTTATACACAAAAATGCTAACACGAAAATTAACGATATTCTAAGGTGTCCAATGTTGTTTTTAAATTTACGTACATGCAAACAATCAATTCGTATATCGTTTTTCGTTGAATTTAACTCCATATTAGCAATATTATTGAAAGAAAAAAAACGATTCACTAATGGAATGCGCATTTTCTCGTTTATACTTTCATCGCTTGTACAAATACGCACCGACTTCCAACTAGCTTGCTTGATGACGACATATACAACAAGCCGTTTAAATACGGTATATATATTTTATCAATTTTATTGTAGCTGTCATGAAACCACAACTAAAATTGTTCTTTTTTTCTTTTTTCTTTTATGAATTAGTCATTGTTATTGTATCGTCCATTTCGTTCTTGTTGTGTAGATATACAGTTTTCACTGATTAATTAACCAAATTCATCAGCCAACAACCACCCATTATACAACAATTCGGCCCTTTCATCTCGAAACACTCTCCAGTTGGTTAAAGCTTCCAGCTCGTCTCTTCCCGTTTCATTTACAGCCAACTTGACGCTCGCTTATCTGCTCTCTTCGTCCCCTTTCTCTTGACAGCCATGGTTTCTAGCTTTCCCCAACGATATGGTGCAGCAAATTTTCTTGCACCAACGTCCATCAGGAACAACCAACTTTGTTGTCCTCACTCCTCAGTTCTGGAAGTTTGTTGTACTTCGCCTTTTTCTTTTCAAATGCTTCATTTCATCTTTTCTTCAAGGGAAACGTCAGATCTCTGACAATACTTTTCATGGCGTGTCCTTTGAAAACCAAATTACTATGAGTTGCCTTAGGGTCATTTCAACTATATCTAGAAAGACCAGTCGATTCTGTAGGTTTGCCGTCAGTAGCCACTGTTGGTACTCGTCAAGTATTAAAGTTGATGGAGCTGTTGTTGCCTAGCTGGATTTTCTCTCCATGACAAATCTAATCAGTCCCCAACATTTTCCTGTCAAGATGGCAGGACATGCTCCAGTGTGCCCTTTTTAACTACACAATTGAACTTTTGTGTGTTCGAGATAAACCCATCTATGAAGATAACCTGGCGATGGCAGGAGGACCCATACACTGACCTCAAAAGATAGCTCTGTCTCACCTCCTTATGTCTATGTCGGGTCTCAGTCGCATCTCAGTCTCAGGTCTCAGCTTGTTAAACTGCTTGGCTGGCGGACCAATTTCGTCTGTGTCTCAAACGTTGCTCATCTGACCATTTTGTCGTTTGCCTCTTTGAGGATAACCACATTCTTGTCTTGAACTCTTCCACAAATTATTAAATTGGGAGCTGCAGTTGATGTATTCTGTCGTACAGCCCAATACTAGTAAAATTTGGTCGGATCCCTAGCTATCGCCAAAGATACCCAATGCTGGTTCTCTCTAACATCTCCACTGTTGAAATGGATATTTCATACAGAAAAAAGGGCCAAAGCAATCTTGGAAGCAGTCCATGTTGGCATAGCCAAGAAAATCCGATTTGGTTAAACGCCTCAACCCCACTTGGAGCCGGCTACCTGTACTGAATTTTTCTTGTGTTTCAAACTTGAGTCAAATCACTTTTCAATGCACTTGATGGAGTCTTCTTCTGGCACATGGACATCACATTTCTGATTTACTTGTCCATCTTTTGATGACTTTGCACCTAGACTTCTTAGCATTACTTTAATTTCGGCCCAGGAACTGTCTCATCGAGAGTCGTCAATATTCATCTAGCCTGTATATGGGTTGTGGTCGTAAACGTTAGGTTGTCCCTGTTTAATGGAAAATATACCATTAAAGTGGACTATAACTCACGTGTTTCTCCTCTTGCCACCGCGAGGATCAAGTTTATTATCATAATGGTACAGCCAATAACTATTCCTTTCTCAAGCTTTTGTCATTGTGTTATCTGGTCTCTTTACATGTGGGGACGGTGGTTTAGTTGTAAGACGCGGGCCACAGGGTCGAATGGTTCTGGGTTCAAATCTATGGTACTGCAATAACGCAACCTCTATCAACTCCGATTGAACTATATGCAATGGCAACGGCAAGCCAAATAAGAGTAATGATATAGTTTGTTATATTTTGTTATCCATCTTGCCAGGACTACTAAAATATTCTACCTTCAACTTTTAGTAAGGAAATCGTCTTGAACTGATTAATCGTCTTGCACTCATTCTCATTTGGTAAAAATATCCCTTCTGCATGCTGTCGGCATTCTGGTACCTTTCCTGTCCTTCACACTACCTTTATAAGACTCCACAACACTAGATTATTCTTATACACTATGAATGGGACCCCGTTTGGTTCTGGAGCTGATCCAGATATCGCATTCATCACAATCTCTCTCACCTCTTTCCAGATGGCTCTGTTATATGTGTAGCAGGAACAGGTTTAACCCGTGGACAGTCACCGTAAGGGTGGTCCCTTTTTGGACAGATTGTGTTTCTTTCTGGTACTGTTATATGGCTTACTACTCTTAAACTTTGCTAGCCTTTCTTAACACAAGAGCTACTTAGATAATTAATATGAATTAGTAAAAATGAACTCGGCAAACCAATACGACTTTTTCCTATCATTTTCTATGATCTTTACAGCCTTACATAGATCTTAAAAGTGTGCTTGTCGCAATTCTTGGAGTTCCGACCTTTCCGTCACAATTGCCTCCTTGTATGCCTTCTTCTTTTGTCTTAACTCTTGCCTTAGTTCATTCTTTGTTATTATGTCTCCTATCTGACGATGCTTGAAGTTAGCTTTCTGCTTGCTTTTCCCAAACCTCTCCTTCCTATCAATTTAAGTCAATGTTTTCAGATTTCGATCTACTGGTTCCTGCAATGATGGTTCCAAGACAACTTCCATGTCTTCATCCAGGTCTTTACACGCATGTTCAATATGTATTAACTCTGTTTATATTTCAGGCATACCGATTGAAAAAACGTAGAGACTGTCTGCTTGATGACGAAAATTATGATGTGACGGAAATAGAAACCATTCCACCAACCAATCCAGAAAAAGAAAAAGAAAAGGAAAGGAATATTAAAAAAGAAGACAACGAAGTAAAAGATGTTGACACCAAAGATCATATGTCAGTGCTGCCTGCCATTCTACTCCAGCATCCTGCAGTCGCCTTCAAGTTCTTAGACTTTCCACCGGTACGAAGCGTGATAGATCAGAAATGGATGTTCTACAGGTTCATATTTCTCTTTTGGGGACTGCTTCATCTGTCTCTTACCGTTCTGTTGACAGTGTGTGCAGTATGGAGGTCTGAAATGGAGAATGACCCAGCCAGTAACTTGAACGAGTCGACCAACGATCGCCCTAGATTTGTATATAGAGTTACAGATGACGCCTTTGTTACTATTTCAGGTGGTGTTAGCGTGGCAATTGCATGCGTATACATAATATCTGAGATAAACCGGATGGTAGTTAGATCCAAAAGAAAATATATAAAACAAGTAACCTTTCGAGATCTTATCATTTATCCTCACTCTAATTTCATCAACCGGTTTTTCTTTTGTTTGTTTGCAGTCTCTGTCTGTTTGGATTTTCTCCTTGCAGCTACCGTTTCGACATATGAAAATTATTTATTAATCGTGGCTGTAGTTGTTGGTTGGTACCTCGTTCTTTTCTTTATTCAGTTGCTGGAACACTTCAGCTTCTTTTCTTCTTTAATACAAACTGTCTTTCGGGACCTTCTCAAATTTATGGTTGTCATGTCTGTTCTGCTCTTTGCCTTTTCCACAGCAATGTATATGGCCATGCAGGGATCAGATGCAAGTGATGACGTTTTCAGACGTTACAGTTCTACTGTACTTAAGATGTTCTCCATAATGCTTGGATTAGGCGATATTGACATTCTATTTCGAGCTCGGCATCCGGCCGTGTCAATAGGAATATTTGTCATATTTGTTCTTCTCACCACCGTCCTTCTCCTGAATGCACTGATTGCTATCATGTCAAATACTTGTACAGATCTTCTGACAAAATCTGGAAACGTCTCTGCTCCAATCTTATATTACCGACTACATAAGTTATCTGTGGTTCTGTTGATAGAAGATATGATACCCGCTGTTTTAAGACTACAAACTGGAAAAGAGGAGACTCTAAATCGCTACCAAAAGGGGAAAGTGAACAGGGCCATTAAAAGGCTTACAATCAGACAAACGTCACTGAAAACGTCAGCACAAACCGAGACTGACAATCCGTTGGCGGAAAAAATGCAATACATGGCACATATGGTATCGCGATTAAAGAACAAGAAAAGTCGGAAAAAGGACTTAAGAGGTACTCAAGTAGGCCCAACCCAAGACCAGAACGTGGTGAAATCGAACACGGGTAGAGCTGAAACTGGGCGAATGAAAAAGACCAACAGTATACCATCGTCAAACGTTAGTATAACTGACCAGCCTCTGGACGAAACACCTACGTAGAAACACAGGTTCTATATATTTATACATACGAAATAGACAATATTTTCATTTTTCAGACGTTAAAAAGATAATGCCTTGTCTTCTCAATAATGCAACAACAATTTGGAACTAACAAAGTTCAGGTGACAATTTAAAAGAGAATATTTATACAATGATCAAAATGTTTTAGAATCGATAATATAACTTAACACATACAGTGTCTGAATCTCAACTGTATATAAACAGTGGTCCTAAGACAACGTTTAATCAAGTCACGTCAACATCAGAACGTACGTACACTGATGCATTTGCTAAACATGTTACGGAAGAAAAGACAATTGCCAATGTCATTTCCGACCCCAAACCAGCAAGAGCGTGTTATGTCGTTAATATTTCTAAGTGTCACACCACATTTTTGACCGCCTTATATAGGGTAATGTTAAACAGCTTAACGTGGCTGATATCTTCTTCGTCTTCCTGATACTAACTTGCTACAACAGACTAAAGAGTATTGCTAGGATGGGACATCGTTTAGAATCGAGGGATTTACTTTATTTACTGCGGAAAGCATAGCGTAAGTGCAGCACACTCATCGCCTAAAGCGTTCATTCAATTGTTACTTCATGAAATTTATACATGAGTGATATGCAAACAGATAAATGCAAGTCCACGCATTTCCCCCACAGCCTGCAAGGTTCTTGAAGCGGAAGGACATTGCTGGTGCACTTACCAGGCCATAACATAATTGAGTATTCGTGTGGCTATGCAAATAAAAATCCTCAAAAGAAAAATGAACAAAGCAATTGAGTTGCAAGTGGCAATATTATGGACTTCACTAAATCCTATGGACAAATTAACACAGAATTGTTGTTTCAATGTATCTAAGTGAACATAGGAGAACTCGAAAAACTTCTTAAAATGTCAATTTAATAGTGATGTCTTTTCATTATAAATGTGTTTCGTGTTATCCGCCCATTTTGTATTAATATGTATCTCAGAGTGTTTTAGATAAACATTCATTAACGCAAGTTTAGTTTTCTGTTGCTTGCCATACCAATCAGATAATGTTTCAATATTTCGCATGTTACCAACATTTTTTATAGCATCATGTCCGTATTCCCATTGCATGTTTAGTTTTCATTTTCATTTACGGAATATGATAGGACACCATACAGTTGTAGAAACTATATCATTTACGGAATATGATAGGACAAGATACAGTTAGAAACCATATCATTTACAGAATATGATAGGACACCATACAGCTGTAGAAAACATGTCGTTAACGGAATAAGGTTTGTCATAGTGTTGTACAAACAATAGCATTGGCGAAATTGTAGTGCACTATAGTGTTGTAGAAACCATATCATTAACGGAATCATAGTACATCATAGTATTGTAGAAACCATATAATTAACGGAATAACAGGACATCATACTGTTGTAAAAACCATACATCTATCGGAATATAGTATGTCATTGTGTTGTACAAACAATATCATTAACGCAATCGTAGTACACCATAGTGTTGTAGAATTGGAAGAATTATATACTCAACAAAAGTTTAGTCCACACTTTTTAAATATGGCCCTTGTTATTGTCCTACAAATCTTTTGAATGAAATACCTTGTCCTTGATTGAAATCTACCGTGCACGCGCATTACATGTTTTTTCATGTAAATATCTACGGACCAATTTACACAGTTCAACATGCGTGTATGTGAAATTTGTGTGACCAGGCAAAAGTAAAAAACACATTAGGTCACCGTTTCCAACATAATGCGCCGGGTGACGCTGGTTGAAAGAGGGCGTGCCGTCGGAATGATCCAGAGAGGCACAAGAGTTATGGTGGTGAATGGTAACCTAAACGCAGCCCGGTATCAAAACGAAATTCTGAGGTCATTCGATATTCCCTATATTCAGCAACACAGAGGCCTGCAATTTATGCAAGACAGTGCTACCTGCTATAGGCTTCTTCTACAGAGAAACAACGTTCCTGCTCTGCCGTGATGTACAAAGTCTCCTGACTTAAACCCTATTGAGCAACTGTTGAATGAACTTTGGCGAAGAGTCAGGGCTCTGAGAGCTGTGCCACAGAATCTTCAGCAACTAGAAAATGCTTTTGTCCATTCGAGGAATGTTATTCTACAGGGGCAAATACGACCGTACATCCAGTCTATGCATTCCAGGTTTACCGCTGTAATTAATGCCGAAGGAGGGCACACGCGTTATTCAGGCACCTGATTTTGTGACTTTTCATTTAGGGTGTGTACTGTTGAATTTTTTCAGCATCGAAGAATTCGTATTTTTACTTCATTGAATTTTCAGGCATATCTTCAATAAATATTTGATCTATAATATGTCCAAATTTCGTTGAATTATATTCCGAGGCTACCGAGATATACCCTAAATTCTAGCTGTGGACTTAAAACTTTAGCCGAGTATAGTACATCTTACTGTTGTAAAGACCATTCTATTAATGGAATTGTAGTACACCACAGTGTAAAAGAAACCATATCATAAACAGAATTATAGTACCTCACAGAGTTGTAGAAACCATTTCATAAACAGAATTATAGTACATCACAGTTTTGTAGAAACCATATAATAAACAGAATTATAGTACATCAAAGTGTTGTTTGTTTGTTTGTTAGGAATTTAACATCGCTATAACAGTATTTTAGCTAAATCGCGACGTCCAGCTCATTACAGGTGGAAGAAGACCCCGGGGGACCTCTGTACACTATTTCAGGCACAGAGCGCAC
>JAULCC010192991.1:0-12976 GCA_032358795.1 Nuttallia obscurata | reverse complement strand
CAGTTTAGGCTTTGCTATATCCAATGATTGCCCTTGAACATGTCTATCATGTATCCATCATTATCTATTAGTCATGCCTTATACAACAACAATATGCCGAAATAAAGTAAAAGCCTTTAAAAGAGTGTAGGTTGAATATGTTTTAACATATGTCTGAGAAATATAGTAGCAAGTTAAATGGTAACAATATGTTAACAATAAACTTTACGAATTTGATTATTTTGTCATACACTGATTAAGCGCGTCGTTTCTAAATCACATAAACGTAAAAACGCTAGTTTCCTATGTAAATTATTTTGCCAAACACTCATGAATAATGACGAATGTATATTCACAAATTAAATGCTTTATACTGGAATCGATTCCAATATTTCTTTCAAAATTTGTCAAAATGTAAAACTTAAATTTCTTCTATTCCGACTTAGACGAATTTCACTGCTATGCTATCAAAAACCTCATTTGACTTGTAGAGAATAACAGCGTGTTTATGTTTCAAATAAAAAAACGTGGATATCAATAGCCGAATCAGGGTCTTTGCCATTGAAACATGAGACTAGAATTTCTTTAAATCACAGAAAACGTTTAAGTTATACACATTCACAATGAACTATTTTTTTTGTTGATTTGCCAATACACCTCTACTAGCAATTGAATAACGTTATATAAACAATGATTTGCTTATATTCGTGTAGAAGTAAAATAGTACTCTATGATCGCATGTGTTTAACAGCTGTTGGGTTTCCTTATGTATTAAATTTTACTTCCCTTACAACTTTAAGCCAAGACAAATGGTTAATAAAGCGCAAGTAACAGTCATGGGGTTGCAAAGATAAAAGAAAATACAATTGAAGCTTCCACATATATGGAAGCCTAAACAGAGCCGTTAGTTGATGATATTCGATGTTGCGAGAGAATTATGAGAATGAGAACACAACGCTGGCAACATCGAGCATTCACAACTTAAGTATAGTAATATATACACATGTATAGTCTTGGTTGACTGACGACAAATGAATGTAATAATAATGCTTCGTTACATGCATGTTGCATATCCTAAAGACAAAATTCTTTGAAATCAAAAAGTTGAATGTGTATGTCACAGTTGGTAGTTTCGCCTTCCATTGTTCTGCTTTTGTATAGTACATAAGGTTCAGAGTTAGTTCAACGTGAGTGTATAGCCTTTTGCTGAGAAAACATAAATCATTAGAAACACGAACAACCAATTATAAAAACCATTAACATTTACAACGATCTACATCTGATTATCACAATAAAAATGATATGAAGTAACTTATGGCCATTCTATGAAAAAGTTGTAGGAATTATCATTAAAACAGTTGGAAGCAGTGTGCAAGAAAGAATTTCCACATACATTCAACAAATCAGTTGAGAAACAAAGTTAGAAAGGCCATCAATCAAACACGGCATTCTGTCCTTTAGCACCTTCAGCCTAACATAAGGTGTAGAAATATTACGCTGTACATGTCAAAACGTGTTCGTGTAGTCAGTAAAAGTTATTAATGTACTACTGGAATGGGATGTTAGAGGAATGTCAGCTAGATGGACTTAACGCAACGTTACACATTGTGATTTTCCGTACCGTAACATATCAATCAGAAGATGTACTTGAACTAATGGTAGGTTGTACTGTGCTGTGCGGTACGGCTTAGTAATAAACTTAAAATCGTTATTCGTATTAGCATTTTATAATTATGTATGAAGACATATATTCACTCATAAATAAAATAAGTTGAAAAATAAAATGCCAAATCTAAATTGTTACAGCGCGCTGAATGTGCTGCTGCAGAGTAAGAATTTGCATTGTCCCACTATATTAATTAACACATTGATCAATGATTGTTGTATGGCAAGATTTCAACGCTGCAAAATTATCAAAGCAATAACCGTTAGCGTTAAGAAGTGTCCTACATTCAGTATTTCAGTCATATCGGTTGAACTAAAGCAATAGGTAGAAACTCATCTCGAATCAAAGTACCACAGAAGCATTCAGATAATCCCTTTTTAATAGACCTGATAAAAAAACAAAGTAAACAGAAAATAGTATGCGGAACATTCAGGCCACAAGGGAAGCTTTTACATAATAAAATGAAAACAAAAGGCAGTTTCGGAAGAATATTGCAAGCATTGTTTGTAGATATGTTAGACGTATTAATGTAACAAACATCACATAAACTTTATCATATCCCTGTAATTGAAATGTATCAATTACCCCAACATTGATATTTGATACATTTAAACGTATATATTTAAAAATTATACATGTTGTCCTAGGAGTTTTGTATGAAAGGTGTTGCTAATTCCAGTATGTTTACTATCTCACTCGATATCTTCGAATGATGTTTTCGAAACTGCTGCACTGAAAACGAACTTGTTTACGTGGTACTTCAAATGACAAAACAAATAAATATCACCAAGCAAGACTTATCCAAGAAAAACAAACCAAAAAAGTGAATTAATAGGGTAATGCAAAGTTAGATGTTTATCTGATGCAAATGCCTTTGCTTTGTCTGAACGCTGAACGGACAGACAAATGAAACAAAATATAACAACACTTTGAAAGTTTCTTTGTTGCATTAATTAAACAGATAAACACTCTTGAAGCTGTGATGTGCTCCAAGTTATTTCTGAACACTAATTTAAACAACATTTGCTTCATCGATCAGTGTTTTGAATAAGTGTGATTG
The DNA here is from genome assembly GCA_032358795.1 of Nuttallia obscurata. Taxonomy (NCBI): domain Eukaryota; kingdom Metazoa; phylum Mollusca; class Bivalvia; order Cardiida; family Psammobiidae; genus Nuttallia; species Nuttallia obscurata. Next base: position 10,271 of record JAULCC010192991.1, on the reverse strand, counting down.
AAACACGAATCGTATAATTAAGTTCGTCTGTTTTCGAACCTGGTGTTATCTTAGAATATGCAGGCAGTCAGTGTTGATGGGAGGCAAATTAACAATCAGGTAATCTGTTATACAATTGATAGCTTTTGTAAATATTAACAACACTGTTATATGCTACAAAATATAGATTGATTAGCTTAATGTTTTTATAACTTATTTATAAAGCCTGCATTGAAATAGTCTCTGATGTAAAGCTGTGTCTAACTCATTTTTATAGGGCTGCTAGGAAACAGTCTCTGTCTCCTGGTTGCACGTTTTATTAGAGAGCACCATCTAAATTAAAGTTTGAAGCTTTTTTCCATGGAATTCGTCGACAAAATGCTACTGAAACGCGTACCGGGCAAGACCATTGTCTGAATATGGCTACTAGCCAGAGTTTTTTGCTCCATGATCATCAACGTTAGAAGAATGGCATTTACACTTTACAAGACCATTAATAATGTCGATAATGTATTTTATATATCTATTTCATCATTTATACATAGGTACAACAGTTACAACGAATATGTATATTAACACGCATAAATACAGACTGAAATAATTAAATCATTTCATGGGATGAAGAAGAAAACAAAAACGCACATTGGATGCCCTATTTTATTTGTTTGCCTTTTCCATTTGGGTATAGGCTTTATAACAGATGCAAAGTTAAAGAAAAGCAATTTATTGCTTTGAAATATTAGAATTTTAATCCTTGGGTCTAATATCTTTTTATTTCATAATCAAACAAACCTGTCCGTGGGGAAGAAATATAAGAGAGAAACATTACTATTAGCAAGACTGCAAAATTTGCTGCATATGTAGCGAAAATAAAAATCGGTAGTGCATGAGCATTTTTTCATGATGATGATGAAGGCGATAGGATGCATGGTGTTATCCTCATTCTATGGTTTCAAACTTATTCCGATTTTTATCAAACAATTCCCATAGAAAGTCTTTAAATGCAATACATTTTTCAGTAGAAAACTAAGTTTGTAAGAAACATTTAAAGTTGTCCATATTGCAATTACATGCTTTTTATTCTGCATATGTATATGAACTGTTTTCTACTTATCAGAATAAAATTTAAAGTGAGGTTTTCATTATCTTTGGTTGTTATGCCTTGATTATCTCTTCCATACTTAATATATTGAAATTAACACTATAATTGCCCCTGAGCCACTGTTTTAAGCCTGTCTAAAATGTGTTTCATGTTGACAGTAATAAAAAGATGTATGATAATTTCTTGATTGGAGTGGCAGAAAGTACATACCATTGAGTCTGTGATGTTTATATTATGCAGAAACGTATTAGTGGCCAATATCCTATCTTCAAACCTAAATTAAAACCACTTGAGTTACTACTTCGTCAGCACTTAAAAGGAATCTGGTAAATGCAGGGCCATTTACATGAAAACCAAGTCCATAAACTCTTTTAAGGAATACAGGCTTATAACCAATATTAACTTTATCATTGAACCAGACAGGTTCATTTAAGTAGTTGTTTATTCAGTTACAGTCTATGCATAAATGAATTATCATTATTCTTTCCAAAATAAGTTTAATCGTTTTAAATTGATTTTTTATAAATGTCTGTCCTAACTTATAAGTAATAAAAAAGTCTTACCAATGTCCATTTAGCAAATTTATCATTTTTTCGATCAAATTAGAAACAAGTCTTCTTATCCATTGCAAGTAACATTTAGTGATTTATCAAACAGTGCAATGTCTACCATTTTGAGCCCTCCCTTGTTATAGTCTATTACCAGCACCTACTCTCTTAATCATGTCTTTACTGCTATTCCATATGAATTTAAAATATAAAGACTGTATTTCTCTTAGTATTACGTCCGGGGGTGGGGGGGAGGTAAGATTAAGAAATGATATTTAAGTTTAGGTATAGTAGCTAAAGACTTAGTCACTGTTTAATTTACCTAGCGGAGTGATATTATGTTTTAGATAAAACTTATTTAGTTTAGCTCAATTATATTGAAAACCTACGGATGGTAGAAACACTTTCGAGCCCGTTTTCTGGGTAGAACCAGTACTTTGTGTCAACAAATAAAGAACAGGTGAAGGGCCCCCTTCGGGGCTCGAACTCGCAACCTTCTGAACGCAAGACGGACACCAAATCCAATACGCCACTGCGCCCCCAAATATCATGCTTTCGCCATTGTATGAGAAGATTCTTAATCTCTCTGACATTCGGATCATAAAGCTGTCATGCCATCAAGATTTAAAGAAAAGGTTATTCCAAACACTTTTAAATAACCTTGATCACAGTTTAGATTGCAATCCTCACACAAAGTTTGATCACTATTTTCCATTCTTCAAATCCATATTAATCTTATCATTATTCATAATTAATCCAGGAAATTTAGAGTAAAACGTTATAATATTAAGTGTGGTTATTAGAGCTATTTCAAAGGTTTTTAAGATATAGAGGTTTCGTCACCGTATTTGAAATTAAAGTATTGTGTGCCATTGATTTTAATGCTTTTTATTTCTGTTTTATTTTCTTGATAGTATTCTTGAGTCGGATATAATAATTTCAAGTATAATTTATGGATATCTGATCGTAATCGTTAGAAAATTGAAATGTGTATTTTGTTCTTCTGTTAAGGGAAGTTTTCAATAGTCTCCTGGTGGTTCTACCCAACCATGATATTGTACACATTGTCAACTAGTTTTAGTTAAGATAGCATTACACAATTATTGGTTAAATTCACCTGTGTATTTGTCTGTGTGAAGTCATAATTTACGACGATTGACAGTTATCATTTGTTCAGCTGTTGGAAGTTTTGCAGGACTGTTGGTGCACACAGCGCGCCATAAGCAAAGTATGACGATTAACATTTACAACTTCTACAACTATTGACCGAATTACTCGATTGACCAGCGAAAATTACGCACAGTCGGCGAGGAACAAATAATTGCTGATAGTACTTTACTGACCAGTTTAATTTACGCAACTAATTTTTTGTTTGCATTCGTATCTTAATAATAGTTTATATTATTAAAAATGAGTTTTCTAGACATTTGATATGGCGTCTTTATATACATTAGTTATACGTTATTAATAAGTTGTATATATAACAGAATAGTGCCAAACCAGAGTGAGCATTGTCAAAAATCTTTATTTTGAGGGAAAATAGAAATAAAATCAATGCTTGCGTCAAAAACCTGCTTTAAAATCCATTTTGCAGAACGTAGCACCTTGATTTTAAATCCGCTTTAATACAAACGCACTTACACGTCGTTCAATTCCGATAACTTCAGTGTGATAACTTATCTTAATAAGCAGCAATTCAGAAATATAAACATCTGTTAAACAGCCATTTGCATTAAATTGCGACGGGTTGAAAAAACATTAATCAGGAAAATATGTTTTTGTTCTATAAAATAGAATATCGCTTGAAAGCAGTCGCTGTCAAAAACATAAAAGTAACACGAATTTTGCGAAGTTTTAGGTTAAAGTGTCGAGCAGTCTTTAGAACAATTCTACCATGGATAACAAAAAAAAAAACACAAAACAATATCATCTATAAAAATAAAGATGATGTATACCGTGGTTAATTAAGCAATTTGCAGCGCGATCGGATGTAAACACACATTGTCCGTAAATTAAGCCGATATATGACGCCATATCTTCCAAATTACTATCGTTGTATACACTGCAAAAAACTTGGTTCATCGACGCTATCAAAATCCAGTACTAATATGATTGAATTATTCCGCATCTCAACTGATAACTGTAATAAACTTCACGAAAAATTGCAGCTATGAATAAACTATTTCTTAAGTACTTTTCTGTCGGCAAATAATGCCTTGCTAGTTGATATAACAGAAACATGTTTATGACCAGGCAAAACAATTGGAAAAAAAAATTAGCAAATAAGAATATGTATTTTGGAAACGCAGGTCAGAAGCATAGTTACTTAATGTGTGCCATATAATTGAAAAATAACAAACCTTTCGCTCAATGTTAAAAAATATATTTGGAAATAAGAAGAACAAATTAATATTGGAATGTCTTTGAAATATATATGCATAAAATCAACTTAAATATATGTTTCAAACATAAATATGCAATACGTTTCTAAATAGTATAAGGCGTATGCGATGAAAAAAATAAAGAGTTAGTTAAAATAAAATAGAAATATGGTCAATGACGGTAAAACATTTAAGATAAGCTGATAGCTTTATTTAAATGGTAATATGTCAAAATTAAACATTTCGGGTATTGATTAAGAAAAAAGCAGAACTCAAAGGGACATCGTCTTTATTTTAACGCATTGATAATTAAATATACCATAATACATGATAGTATCTACACATTCTGTAATAGAAAAATATCGTCAGTTCTTTAAAACATCCCATTATTGCAAGAACACGTTTAAGTATGACTACTCTGGTTATAATGTAAATGATAACGGGATACCAACTCATTTAGACGTCGAGTAAAGTTTAGGTGCATCAAGAAAGTTTACTTAATAGCTAAACCTCTCTTTTTTCAAATAACTATAAGCTTATTTGCTTGTATGTGTTTCCTGAATAAATGTTTTATTCCGGTGCATTTCATCCAATTATATAGTGATATGAATTGATTTTTAGAATTTTAATAACACACAACTTTGCAAATGACATGGTGGATTATATGTTTAGAGATAAGTAGTGCACATCTGTACTATTCTAATGTTTTTATCATAACAATGTTGTAAATTTTCATTTCATTAACAAAATGTTCTTTATTTCCTTTTTCAGACAGAACAACTAGTGTTTCTATCGTGTCTTCTACTATGTATCGTTGTTGGTAATTCCATCGTGTTGCTAGCCGTTGGTCTTTCCAGACGCCGGCATTCAAGAATGCATTTTTTTATTCTTCATTTGGCCTTAGCAGGTGAGCTTAATTTATAAGATAATTGTGTTTCGTAATATTATGAATATATTTTTCAATAACATATGTAAAATTAATGAAAATGTTACATCAGTAGTGTGTTATGTTTCCTTTTTTTCAAGGTGTGTTGTTTTATCATTGTTGTCTATCTAGGTGAGATTTTACAGTTGTTTAAATGAATGCTCTCGATTGAAAAAAAACCATTAATATAGCTTCCAATAATTCTACAATATTTTCTTTTTTCTTTGCTGATCTAAACAATTCCGCTTTTGTTTAGGAAATTTGGGTCTCTTCCACCAACACTTATCTATGAACTGATGTATAAAAGATTTGTTATACATTAAGATGAAATTGAATCTTACAGTATATATATATATATATAAATATATACATTCCGAGATAGCTAGCTACACCACAAAAGAATTTCATAGTGAATCTTGTCAGACAAAATTCGTAACCACTTATTTAAACAGTCACTTCCTTTCCATGGTAACTATTAAATCAATTATTCACATGTTTTTATCATGTTGTTGTTTGTGTGTATGCAATTAGAAATGATTAATCAAACGCAGATCCCGAATGCAGCTATCTTCTATCATTTTTGTGTTGCCTTGTTTAAATAAAAAAGAATTTGATGATATGATAACGAGTGCTTTTTATGAACTTGGCTCTGGAGGTAATATTTCATCCGAGAAAACACGTCATGTGATAGCAATCGAATTAAACAGTCCTCTGGGTTTGTGTTTCATTTCATAAAAAACTTTCCCATAGTTCCAGGGCTTCAAAATACACTGTTTAAAATCAATTATAACATGATGGAAGATAGAACATATTTGCTCCGTTTCTACTTTAACTGTGTCTAGAATTTCCAAAGATGCATTCTTGTTCAAATAGAACCCCGATATACTTATGTCAATATTTGTAAAGTTAGAGTATCGACCAGAAGGATGTTTTGAGAAACGGCGAAATACAATTCCATCCAAAATACTTAAAATGTATAACAAAAACTGCATTTTATTTCCAAATAATTATATTAGACAGCTGGAAAGCTCATATAGAAACGAACATGCGGGTAATTATCTAATAGTGTCAAAATCTCAGAATTATTTCCATTTAAGCCCTTAATACAAGTATTCTGTGTCGATGTGGTCCAATGCATTTCGCGTAACAAGCGCATATTTTACTTATTAGCGTCAAACGGTTGTTGACAATCATGATATGTATTAAACAACCAAATTATGTCGTTAAATCTACACTGGGTCACCAGGTATTACAATCCTCAACTGAGATTCTTAAGAGTCGGTGTATGATCTGGTCTGTGAAGGTGAGACTTTCCAAAAATCACAATAAGTTAGCTTTATTTTATTGATGTAATATCGATACTTATGTATGCAGGAACATACTGGTCGGGAATGAAGTGCGGATTTTAACGTTTTAGTCTATGTAAGTTAAGTGACGGTTTAGCTATACAATGTTTTGCCTTTTTCTGTTAGCTAATGATTCTATTTGACTTAAGGCAAACATCTAAATCAAACGTGTATATAAGTCATTTTCAATTTTTCAATGGTAACATTTGTAAAGATTAAAATTAATATAGTTGTTTATTTGATATAAACTGCGTGTTATGTGGAAGTGACTTTCATATGCAAGCAATAATCATAGTTGGATAGCATGATATTTGAAATAATTTCGAACAAAAAAAACGTTAATTAAACAAACTCTGGCGTCATTCTTAAAGTGTTAAATTTCAAAATGCTTTTCCTGTGATTAGAGAGGGCTTAATGTTACCCGAGCAGCTTCGTACCAAGTGTAATATATAGTTGAAAGGTGCATAACATTTCATGTTCGAGGTTTTTCAGTTTGATAATGCAGACTGCAAATATATTTGCTGTGATATGAGGTTTATACCCTTATTGCTATTGCCGGTCTGATAAGACCTTATTGTTGCGTACAACGAGAAAAAGAATATTAACGAAATATCTAAAGAATTGAAGAAGTCGTCATTCACATAGCCAGTTATTTGCCAATATAATTTATATTGAATATTCATCTTAGGGATCCGCATAAGAATCTTAGACTTGGCTTCCCCAATAGGTTGTATGGCTTGGTTAACAAAATGTCTGGAGGGAAAAAAATGCGTTGAAGCAATCTTCCAAGGAGTTTGCTTTCACTGTGATAATCAAAATTATAAGCTTTGTCATGTTAATTTAACCATTAAATCTTCTAACATCCTAAACCAGTCTGTATTTTTCTGTTTTCTTAATTGTAGATTTGTCCGTTGGCTTGGTAACAGTGTTAACAGACCTTGTATGGAAAATAACTATAAAGTGGTATATCGGAGATGTCATGTGTAGAGTTGTTTTATTTGCACAGGTAGGGTTTATTTGTATGTAAGGATCTTATGTCATAAAGCTAGCTAAAAATCAAATAAAATCAAAGTAGTACACCTCCCTTTTTTTGACATGCATACCATACATAGATGGTATTAAATGAGTTTATTTGAAGTATTGAATTTATTGAACGAGTTGAATAAAAATATATGTTGCGAGCCTCGGGCGAGCAACATATCTTTTTTATCGACGAGTTATTTTTATTTTGTTTTACATGATACTCATTATTTACATTGATTTGATTTTATTGTAAGGACCGTAAAAGTACATTTATGGTAATTTGCTTAGCTGTAATAATTTGCTTAGTTAAATACATCTGAATGGACAAAAAACATATATATGAACAACACATCTACAAAAACTTGCCCAGCGTCTGAATATCGCCGTTCTGCTAGAATTGTTTTCTGTTTAACTTATATACCTGAGTTCTACCTGAATTTTTTGTATAAATGTATTGTCTATTGAGCTGGTTTATTGCTTAAAATATCTTTAGGTAGCATGTGAAGGAAGCCGTCAATTTCGCTTAAGTAGAACATTTAATGGCGTTGTTCCTTAGAATTGTGCCGACAAGTTTAATGTGACATGTTCAGAGATACTAAAAATAATTGATTTCAATAATCAGTAATCTTTATGATTTTACTCAAACAAACATGATCTTTCAATTTGGTTTGATAGAATATGAATATTATTCATCAATTTGATCGATACTTGACACATTAAAAGAGTTGTAACAGTACCAGAAAAAATGTATTAATTATTGAATCATATAGTGGTATCCTAATTAAAATCGGTTGTTAAACCACTCTTGAATAGTAAAGTTTATTATCATCAAAAGCCAGATGTTTTTTCGTTACTTTCATCACGCATGGAATTTTAAAGTGGCATGATGTTAGTCAAATGGTTTAAAGCGACTTAATTCCAGATTTGGTTAAAATTTCAAACTATTAGAAACATCTGCCAAAGTTGGTAAATATGAAAATAACATGAATGCAAGAGGTTTCAGGATAAAACTCTATATAGTGATTGTGAATTTTTCGCATAGAGCTTCTGAAACAACGCTAAAAGGTCTACACCGTGACTAACGGGGTATATTTTAAAGGAAACATTACTAATTTGAGTAATTTTTATATGTAATTTAATTTTTATGTAATTTTTTACCAGAAGTACCACTTCCAATCAAAGTGTATACATGTTTCCTGAATATATCTCAAAACTATAAAAAAGTTTTTAGATATAAGGCCAATATCTATACTGTTTTAGCTTTCTTAAAAAAAAAGTGATTATTTGAGACATACAGAAGATTATGTGCTTTTGAACCGAAGAACTGAAGTATTTTCAAATTCAGTCATTCTTTCTGAAATATCTTCATGGAATAACCTTCCAACAAATGTAAGACACATACCTTCTTTGAATATGTTTTAAGCTACAATTAGAACAGTTATGTCCAAACAACACGCGTTCCTCGATTGTTTTCTGACTGGCTCAAACTTTTACTCTGCCATTCATGCTCGGCTTAGAAATAAGTGTAGTGATCAAAATTCAGATCTTTCGTAAATCATTCAAAGGATAATCCCACATGCGAATGTGGTCATAAAAGAGAGCACGTCGAACATTATTTCTTTCCATGCAATAGGTTTATAGATGAAAAACGTCGTCTTTTTCATGCCACTCGCTACTTCCACCCATTAAGTTGCAAGAAATTACTTTTTGGTTTTGAAACACTCTCAGATGAGGAAAATAATTTGCTATTTAAACATCTTCAAACCTAAGGGTTAAAAATCGTATCAATTAAATGTTTCTCTCGAGTCACAGGAATGTTTGGTCAGGAACATATTTACCTTCACATCTGTAAGTTTCTCAAGTCAGGTTTTTCCTTTTCGTCTTTCTTTCAGGATCCAAAATATATACACCTTTTGAATCCTAACTATACATGTAGCACTGTTAATCCAAAACTTTATTCAGATAATTAGTTTTATAGACAGTTATTAACACTTAACATAGTCTTTTCCTTAAGTGCTATAATTTGTTATTCAATTATCTTTCATTTTCAAACCATTATTGACCAGTTTATATCAAAATTAATCGATATGTGATTAGTTTAAGATTTGTTTTTAATTCATTATTAAATTTTTTAGCAATGGATTGCACTTTGCATTTATAACAAAACATACAATAAATTTATATTATATCGATAGATATTAACTGATACTGCATTAGTTGACGTAATTTCCAAGCACGTGGGGAGGACCGTAACTAATGATGTCAGAACGTGTGGCCCATAACTCAGTTTATAGCATGCACTTCATATTTGCATGTACATACGCAAACAAATATGATTAAGTTAAACTGGAGTGCAGTAGCTTTAATCAAAAAGTAATGTTAATCCGCATTAAACGCCACGTTTTATAACATGGACTGCAAAATTAACAAGCATATTACTGTTGAATTAGTAAAAGAAATATTCATAAAGTTTGATTTATGTTTGCTAGAACTTTATTTTTTTTTTTAAATGTCAACAGTATTTGCCTTTCTACACAGGCATTTGTGATGTATGCTTCGACGTATATGCTGGTCGCTCTCAGTATTGATCGATACGATGCCATTGCCAGACCTCTAAACTTTAATTCAACATGTAAGTACCTTCGTTTACTTTGAACCGAACGGTGAAACGTTTCAGATCTTTGCTACATTATCCAACTCTGATCATAGTAAGAAATGACACGACATATCAAACAAACTCTAACCTATAACCTGCTGAAAAAAATGTCGTCTGCTTCAACTGTCGTCTGTACAGATTTCAAAATTCACCAGAATCGCCCAATAATTGGAGAAACAAATGGCCGAGTGTCAAACATCTTGGATCCTGATTAGACGCCGAGTTATTCGGCGTCTAATCTGTATCCCAGATGTTTGCAAATTCTCTCCTGTCGCCCGTCGCTGTCGAAAGGTTAAACACAGATCATACAT
>JAULCC010192880.1:0-12977 GCA_032358795.1 Nuttallia obscurata | reverse complement strand
GCGTCTGTTTGTTGTCTAGATCGGTGTATATTTCATACTTTTGTATCTCATTTTAACTTGGTTTTGAAACAGACGAGCAATTATGTTTGTAACTAACACTGTGTTTATATGTACACAACTACTCAATTCAGTCTTTATCATCAACTGTTTATGCTCTTCAGATTTAACTCTTCATTTCGGATGGCGATCATCTATTTTCTGGTTTTCCACCTGTAATTAAATAAAATATTTCAAACTCTTTCAGTTTTGAACATCTTTTACAAATACCGGTTTTCAACAAAAATTATATCCAGCTATAGTATTGTAATGCATAGAAGCATCGCAATTAGATCGACTTATAATAATTAAAAGTTGTAATGAAACTAAAAATATAAAATACAAATAAAAGAGATGATATCCAGACAGCATATGCTTTTATTATGTAATTATTTAAATATTTATATTGTCAAAGTATCTGCATATATGGATTTCATTTATTTTATTGGATAATATGTCAGTCACTGAAGGAATGCGTTGTTTAAAATGCGGATTCCTAAAACGTACGAGAATTTGCAACACTTTCAAAATAGTACATGCAATGAATAGATGAAGTAATGAAATGAACATATCAGACACTTCAAAACAAAACTGACAGAGAACTTACATTTAAATAATTAACCATTTCATACACTGTTCACATTACAATTTATGTTGTTCTTAACAAAATTATTGCCTTGTGTAGGTATTCATTCAATAGCACTCAAATACGACGAATGGTTCCAATTTCATGTCTAACTCATCACCATTAGCAACAAGAAATATATAGTGCATTACAATATAGATAAAATTATCATAATTTATGTGTTGTTTTTAGTTTGCAAATGGAATGCTCATGAAAACGGAAATAAAACACTTTGGAAAATTTAAATCTTACGAGCGAATTAACCTTTCGCCTGCTGATAAAATTTCGTCTGCTTCAAGTGTCGTCTGCCATGGTTTTAAAATTCATCAGAATCGCCCAATATTTGGAGAAACAATTAGCCGAGTGTCAAACAGCTTGGATCCTGATTAAACGCCGACTTACTCGGCGTCGTATCTAGATCCATGCTGTTTGCAAATTCTATTACGGTCGCCTTTAGCAGGCTAAAGGTTAAATAAACTTGTAAAAGCATTTAGATCATAAAGAATATAACAACTGTGCAACTTGTTTGTTAGTTACCCTAGAAATGCCCTAACTTTAAGATTCCAATGACTGCTATAAAAAAAGCGTTTAATTGGTAAAAATGTGACGCTAGTAAGCGTTAAGGTTTTCATACCTCACATAATGCTTCACACTCATGTGTGCAAGATGCAGCATACGTGTACCAATTAATTCCATTATAAAACCCCAGGATAAAACAACGTTCATCTCTGGCTGCGTTATCTGTTTCAGGAGGATACATCTTTGTAAGTTTCGTAGTGCTTGTTGTTCTATGCCATACCAAAGCTCCTTCCACTGTTTTATTTAGGCCTATCCAGAAGCAGGTGTCTTCAAATAATAAAATCTATTAATTTAAGAAGTCTAAGATATATATCTGATAAAATTCATTCAGATATCCTCTATATAAACTTGAAACATACGAAAATTTAAACGTCATGTGTGCTTTCATACTTTTGTATATGGGATATTATTTGTAATATAAGTTCGTTGTTGATTGGCTAGTGCATAAAACGTTTAAACAGAAACAAACGATTTGGTTTGATGTAACAGTTTCCGTTATAACAAGGACGAAATCATTAAAAAAAGGCAATAATATAAGCAAGAGGACCGGAACAGTTGTTATATCGTGCATTTTATTAAACAGGTGTCTCAAATGTGATTATGCAGGGTAAAGATAACTGTAATATAGGAGAAGGTGCCAGATCAAACGTTTTAAAATAAATTGTAATTTAGTACATGTAATTGGTTAAAGAATTTGCAATAAGAGAAACAGTCTGGAAATTTTCATAAAAAATTGACCAGTAAAAAAGCCTCCAAAGTATTAACAATTTTTCAAAACAATTACCCTTCATCCCTAGATTTTGAACCAAATTTACAGCTTTTGACCCTTCTGAAATTTCATCGCGGTAATTATTCTGACAAAGTTAAATGAAGACTGAGCCAAACATACAACCTCTTAGTGTGTTCATGTTTATAAAAGATTTGACTGAGTGTTCTATTTTTTGATAGCACAAAACAAACATTCGTATCTGTTCTAGGGTTTATAATGAGTTTAAGTGTTCACAAGGAATTTACAGATTTGACCTAGAGAACTAGTTTGCTTTTATTCCACGTGAATAATGTTTTTAGATAGTTGACCTAGTGGCCTTGTGACCTAGTTTTTAAATTAACATAACCAATTTCAACACGTCCGATATTTTATCAAGGGCAAACTTCTGACTTATAATTATAAAGATTTGGCCAACGATATAGCGTATAGTACATATTAGCCTTTTGGCGGGGCAAGTGGCCTCACCTTTGATCCGGCATGACCCAATTTTTGAAATCTTTTTTATTCTATGACGTAAATTGGTCTTAAACATAGCATCTGGATTGGTCACAGGGGTTTCAAAGATGTGACCTAGCAACCTTTGCTTTTACCCATTCTTGAAGACATACGAGATGTTATCAGGGGAAACATTCTGGCAAATAGTCATGAAGTTGCGGCAAAAAATAGCATCTAGTGTTTTCACAAGTATTTAAAAAGTTTTACTCAAGTGACGATGAGTTTTGACACCGCATGACCTACTTTTGCACGTGTGTGAGGTGTTTTTCAGAGAAACATTCTGACCAATAATCGTGAAGAGTATGCAATTATGATAGCACCTAGAGCGTTTAACAGGTTTTGAAAAGATGTTGTCTGGTAAACTAGTATCTGACACTATATGGCACACTTTAAGTCCTATAAATATGCCGGGAAATCATTATCTCGGACCGATACAATTGATAAGACAAAGTGCTTAAACTGGGCGATACCTCGGGCATGTTTATAGGACTGCTTTCAAACTCGTCCAATAATTTGTCATGGGGAATATTCTCAATACGCTTCATGCAGACTGGTTTAAAAATGTACCCTCTAGTGTTTTCATAATGTTTTGTTTCAAACCTTTGCCCTTCTAATTTTTTGACCCAACATAACCCACTTTCAAACTGGTCCGAGATTTTACCAAGGGAACATCTGTATCAAGTTTCAGGTACATTATGCAAAAAAGTAGCATCTTCTGTGTTAATAGGTCTAGTGAATTGGTGTTTTGTCCAACATACATGTAACCTACTTTCGAACTCGTCCGAGTTGGTTCGATTGAAAAAATGTATCTTTACGACGGTCTGATACTTCATGTAACAAATACGAGCGTGTTTTTAAATTTTACCTAATTCAAAATTTATTTTATTTAATTTATGACTAAATTAATTGTAAATAAATACAATAAATATATATTTATATCGATGCAGCACAATAAGCATGTACGCATCAGCAACATTATTTACGTAGTAAATAAAACAGATACTTCTGTTGGGCCATATTGAGACAAGATAGTCCTGTAAATATTCATTTTCGTTGGCATCTTCAATATGTGCTAGATGTCCACCCTGTTCTCCACAAAAGTTCTGAAACAAATGAATTACATTTTATCACATGACGTTGCTTATATCTGGTGTAATATAATCATCACGTATTTTCTTATACAACAACTCGTTACATATAAGAACCGATTTACCTGACCTATATAAATTCATCGGTGGTATAGTTTACAGAATAATAGTAACTGTTGCCTTGAAATTAAAATCAAGTATTTTTATTCGTTAAAGTTTTAAGTTTTATGCAGCTTCGAATTCTAGACAGGGGTTTGATAGACTTTTTCCACCAAAATGTGGATCTACTTTTTCGGCTCATGAATATCATTAGATTTACCATAGCGTCGTTATTTGGTAAAAGTCATACATTAAAAATAGCTGAATGGAATGTCCAGCTTTCATCTTTCTTTATTGTTGTGTCATGTGATAAAAAGAATATCAGATTCGTTTTTACTTTATATAAAATTTAATAGGACTCGTCCTGGAACCTTTATTAAGCTCGCCAGAAGCTCACTTAATAAAGACTCCTGGACTCGTTCAATAAAATTTTATATACAGTGAAAACTCATCAGATATCCTCTACATAATGTGACCCTGGAATATAGATGCCTCCTATATTCAGGGGACTCATTCACACATTTACATTCTATATCAAAGTGAAATTAGAGTAACCGAAAACGATCATATAACGTGTACAAAACAATAATACTTATACGCCATTAAGTTTTACAATTTTGTGTTTCAATTTTAATATCACAGTGGTTTAACATATGTGCTGACAAAAGTTTTGTACCTAGTTTGCCGTTTAAGGCAGCTAACTTGGTGAAGTGTTTTACTCATGATAGGTTTTCAACAAACGTTAAGGTGTAGAGCTTAAACATAAGGTCCATTACGATAAGCACTATGTTCAGCAGAATAACTAACCTTTAGTCTACTTAGGGCGACTGTGATAAAATTTGCAAACAACTTGGATCCAGATTAGACGCCGAGTATCAGGGCGTCTAACTTGGATCCAAGCTGTTTGACACTCGGCCAGTTGTTCCTCCAAATATTGGGCGATTCTGGTGAATTTTAAAATCTGGGCAGACGATAGTTTAAGCAAACCCAATTTGTTTGCAGGCTAAAGGTCGTCTTTTGCGTAGGAAAAAGAATATGTGTAGACCAATGTTTGACCAACATTAGTCTAATTTACAGCTTAACACAGTTGCCGCGTATTGTAACATGTTTCAATATCGCTCAGCATTGATGTACATGATCAATTTCAAAAATGTCATTCATATTTTGTAAAACATAAACCATTCAAAATAACATTTAACAAAGGCTTAATATGTTATTAACTATAGTCCTACGCTTGTTGTGAAGAAATATAAGATTTAATTCTTGAGGCGTACGATTAATTTTTCGCCAGAATGCACAGTTTAGAGAACATAAAATTAAATGGTGTGCTGATATCTGCATTTAAAAAACGTTTTCCGTAGCAAATATATCGATATAAACTTAAATGTTATCGCTGTTTCATTGAAAAGTCAACTTTTATTTTGTTTGTTCATTATGAAATGCTTTATATGCGTTTATGTATATATTCTTGACAAATAAAATAATAATACAGTGATTTTCTTTATGCTTTGGATATAAATTTAAATATGCTTGTCGCTTGATTTCTTAGCAATATATAATCTACCTTAGCCTCATCAAATGTGAACAAACTGCCATTGCCCAACAAGTAGCATGGTCCATTGAAATCCTCTGGGCATATCCACTCAGGTACTGAAAATAAAAGATTTGCATTTGTATTTAAACATGTTTATATAGGGGTTTTTTCTTAATAGTTTAAGTATAAATAAAAACAAACAATAAACATGTGATTTTTTCGCATCATTAACCTGTATATATTAATGCCAACGACCTGCAACTTCTATTTTTACGTGTTTAAACTTGTTTTTCTTCTTTATCGTGAAAATGTACACTTCGTCGATGCAGCAGTAAAAAGATAAATTATGAAAAATGAATTTGGTATTTGACATCGTTAATTTGTCCGTTCAAGTCAAGAACCAAAATCCCTATATACACCGAACTCTACTTGTAACTTCTGTTTTAACGTGATTAACCCTTAGCCTGCTGACAAAAATTTTGTCTGCTTAAATTGTCTTCTGACTGAATTATAAATTCATCGGATTCTCCCAATATTTGCAGAAACAATTGGTAGAGTGTCAAACAGCTTGGATCCGGAGCAGACGCCGAGTTACTCGGTGTCTGCTCTGGATCCAAGCTGTTTGCAAGTTCTATCACGGTCGCGCTAAGCAGGCTAAGGGTTAACCATGTTTGTTTGTTTTTCTTCTAGAAATTACAGCTGATTGACATAGGAATGGTGCAGTTTCGTACCCATTTATACACCTGTGTGGAGTGAGTCACATGTGGAATTGACTTTCTTTTGTTTGTTTATTTGGCATGTATCGTTGCTTTAACAGTATTTCAGTCATGTCGCGACGTCCAGCTCATTACAGGTGGAGGAAGACCCCGGGGGACATCTGTACACTATTTCAGGCACAGAGCGCACCCGGGTAGAACCACCGACCTACCGCAAACCAGCTGGAAGGTTTCCTCACTTGAAAAATCCGAAGTGCCAAGACCGGGATTCGATGCCACAGCGGTTAGGGGTTGAGAGATTGCAAGTCAACGACTTCTCTCAGCCCCTCACCGTTGTGGGTTCGAATCCCGGTCTGCATACTTCGGTTTTGGTGTAGTTTCAATTAAAATCTCCAGAGTCAATTAATGGCATAAGGCCATAAATTAATATGATTTTATATAAAAAGCAGGTTATTCAATTGTAAGTTATTAAGCACTGATCGGATAATGTCGTCTATTAGCTTTTGACATTTCTGTTACTTAAATAGCTCGGGACCTTCAGTGAAAAATATCCCTCGCCGCAAAATTGCAGATGTCCGCCAAACTACATCAATACAATTAAAATTATAGCCATGATATAGCTTAAAAATGTGATAAAACCGCGTTTTTTGTACCATTGTGCATAATCATGAATATAATAACAACATTAAACACGTGTATTTTATTAGATTATTTTTTATCTATTATTTGTAATCGATAGATCAAAAGTGTTTATTTTTTTATTTTGACTATGATTGTGGTGCCAGCTAATGATCACGCGGCGAATGCGTCTCATGATTCCCCGTGATATGAATAATTTAAAATCAGACGTAGATCTATAGGATATAAATAGAACACGAGTCACGCGTCAAAGACGGAATCTGTAGTGTTCCTAGAGAATCCGTAATGTTCCCAGTTAGTCTCGGCAGCGTTCAGAATATCAACAATTATGCGCTGACAAACACTCACATGTAAATTTCTCTGTGCCTTTCTCGTATTTGTAATAGAGGGTTTTTTTTTACAAACTCAATATTGCAATAGACACCTCAAATGATTTTTTAAAAATACGCAAAATATCGCGATTTTAGCTTATAATGGCTTTAACTACAATACAAAAGATATCATTTACAAAGTCCCTGTTGTCTTGTTCGAAAGTGTAAGATTTTAAAATCCATGTTATGATGAATATTACCCTTTAGCCTGCTAAGGGCTACGATTTGCAAACAGCAACTCGGCGTCTTGTCAGGATCCAAGCTGTTTGACACTCAGCAAATTGTTTCTTCAAATATTGGGCGATTCTGATGAATTTAACATCTACGCAGACGACAGTTTAAGCAGAGGACATTATTTTCAGCAGGCTAAAGGTTAAACACCGCATTTGAATTTTTTTTTTCTCTCTTTTATGTAGCTAATTAGAAAAAAAAACATACCTAGGTCAAGTATATGTCTATTAAACATACATCATATAATATATGTAAAAACATGATGATTAAAACATTTATATGAGTTATTCGGTTAATATTTTGCAGTCCTGTATTAGGCAGACATTGATGCAAGTAAGAAATGATAAACTTCATTCCCATGAAGGTTTAGATACAGGATATATAAATTCTGGAACAATGCCTCATACTAACCGGGCTCACATTCCCTTGGTCTGGGGCTCCAGTTTCCGTCAGACTCGTCACAAATGTGAGTCATTTCCATTGGTGCTTCGGGGAAATAAAAGCCGGGTTTGCACACCGTTATGACTTTGTTCCCAATAGAATGCATGTTCCCTCTGACGTCATAACTATCTGTTGCCTCTAGTCTATCGCATTCTGAAATGGTTAGACGCTTTGGAAAATTGTTTAAATTTTAAAAATGACACATTTCAAAATCTTCATTAACCATCAGATGTCCAACAATTACTTACCACATTGACCAACAAATACAAGTATTTTACTTTGGCATATGTCACTTACAATGTTGTTTTTAACTAAACTTTGATTATTTGATTTAAATCGTATAGTTTCAACATACGAGTAGGAATGAAGGTGGATTACAAGTTCTGAAAATAATAGATTCGACCTATCCTTTAAATCTCTTATGAAAGTAGAACATACGTCAGCATTAGTAATACCGCAGTTAAATGTGATTAAAGTCTTCCGCTCCTCGACTGTCGAGGATGATGTCAAATACATGATTGAATATGTATTATGTCTACGTACACTTTTATTACAAGTAGTATTTCTAAATATTGTTTACCCAAATGTTACGCCATATGCCAAAAGGTCCATGAAGCAAAGAAGCTGACGTACATAGAACTACAAGAATATTGCCTTGGGCATGACTGGCAATCATGGTTATTTTCCAGTGGCGGTAGGTTGTCAGAAATTTCCATTAAAATCAATGCTGGAACAGGTAGACAAAACGCATTTCAAATGTTAAGAAAAACGTCCGAAATGGCCTCATATTGGCACTTGATGCCGTTTCATCACCATTGCTAATAAACCGTTCGGAGAGTGTACCTGACCTACTGGAGTCGGGCAACTTGTGGATGAACGGTGCTTGGCTGATGCCGTAAATTGATAGTTGACTGCGCAACTGTTTATATGGCGTACCAGTCTGGTATATAATAACTAGAATCACTACTAGTAATTAAAATTATACGTGCAGGTACATAAATTTACCTGCATATATAGAATATATACGTGCAGGTACATATTTAGACCTGCACGTATATATTTAGACCTGCACGTACATTAGTATACCTACAGGTATATTTTACTCTTACCCAAATGTATATTAGTATGCGTGCTTTGTCGGACCAATGAAAATCACGCTTACATCTAACTTCGATGTGTGGATACATCGTCGACACCCGTATTCGATTTCGCAGTAAAGCTTGTATTCGGTTAATACTGGATAATGCCCAATTATCAATTTAAGGTTCAATATTTTTTTTTTTAAACTTATTTGAACTGAGATTTGTGCTCAGATACAAAAAACAAACAACAGAACTAAATAATGTTATTAGCTGAAATTCTACTTTGCCGATGATTTTTCAGCCCGTTACGAAATAAAGTTATGGTGTTAGAAGTTTATTTTAATGCATAATCAATAATGTGAAATTTATTTATCATCCAAGTTTTTTTCTAAGTATCTTATTGCCGTGTTGATGACAACAGTACAAAAGAGTGAGGGACAGGCAGACAGATAGACAAATCAACAGAACGATTTTTTATATTTGAAACAGGAAGATAGATCTCTGTTTGAAATGAGTAATTAAAACAAGTCATAGTCTATTTTGATGTCTATAAATTATATTTCTCCCGTTATTGCATATATGTTTTTGTTGTCTTCATTATAACAGTCTCAACTTTGCGCGAGTTTGATTTTGTATCAAGCAATATGATTGTTCAGATTTTGACCCATTCTGAAATATGTACCTGCACCTATATACAACTATAGTTTTGTAGTACGGAAAACTTATTATACGTGCATGTATAAAAATAAAATGTACCTGCAGGTATAAAAATGTACCTGCAGGTATATACTTATACGTGCACGTATAATATTTTGGTTACTAGTTGCATACCAGTATTAAATACCCAAATGGTACGCCATATGTTTATAACAAGTCCAACATTGAGGCCCCGCCATTACAACACTTCACATACCTTTGATAAGACATTCCTTTTTCAATATGTCGCATACTTGGGTTTTGTTGCATACATTCTCACCACAAGATCTATTAGCCTGGAAAAAATATAAAATTTTGAATGTATTTGTATATATATTATCAATTTATTAGTAACAACCATTTAGTCGTAAGTATGCAGTGTAAGTTTCTAATAATTTTCTGGCAGTAGTACCAACGGACGCTTAACAATACTGGGATCACAGCTTTTTAAAATACCCCTGTTACTCCTACGATTCAGACGTTAGGCTAGTGAAAATAAAATTTCACCGCAAACTTATTCCTTCGCAAACTTTTGCATCACAGTTCGTTACCTTATATATGAACAAAACATAGAAAAAGCCCTCAAGAAATTTTTGTGACGTTTCCATAAAATGGCTTAAAATATTTGTTTTTCTCCATAAGCTATGTTATGATAAGAATGTAACATCATGCATTAATATTTTAGAGTAAGGGGTATTTATTACTAAAGCTGTCTTTTTTGTGTGTGTTCTTCGCTGTAAAATGAATATATCATACCACAATGATGATATTATACATGAGCTTTTACTAAATAAAATGTAAACAAAGTAAAACAATCTTTAGAACTATGGAAGTCGATGTATTACTTATTGTAGTTTACAATAAACAAATTTAATTTTGGTTTCGGTATAATTAAATCTCAACCTAAAAGGACACAAAATAGTTACAGTTGAACAAATGTACATTAAGTCATGCAAAGGGTATTTCAATGATAAAATAAAGATGGCACTGAATGTACAAAAAGCAACAAACTTAACCTTTGATGAAATAAATAAGTCGAGCTCACACAAAACAATTATCCACCAAAAACCGACAAACAAACGTTTCAAATGATCAAAAAAAATAACACATCTGTCCATAGTAAAATATTGGCGGCATACACTATTAATGAAAATATCAGTCAAGGAATTTGCTATCTTTTTTCCAAGAAGGTTCATTTTTCCCCCTATCAATAGGTAGAGACCTGGACATGTTTGTAGTTGTTACACATAGACTACCGAACATATCTCGTACTAAGGAGACTCATATCATCAGTTGCCTTATATACTTTAACATTTAGCCTGCTGAGCAAATGTCGTCTGCTTAAACTGTCGTCTGCCTAAATTTTAAAATTCATCAGAAACGCCAAATATTTGGAGAAACAATTGGCCAAGTGTCAAACAGCTTGGATCCTGATTAGACTGATAAGCTGTTTGCAAATTCTATCACGGTCGCCCTTAGCAGGCTAAAGGTTAAGAAAAACATATATAAAAAAAAAGTCTCAGCATAAACCATATTCTAGGATAAATTAGCTGAGACAGAGTTAAAAAAAATCTTTATGTTTTTAAAGATAATTTTTCATTCAGGTTTTCATGAAATAAGGGCGAGATGTTTGGGTGAACTGAACATTACAGATGAAGTAGATTTTAATCAAGACATTTCGTCAAATTAGACTAGAATCACCAAGTCAATAAAATGTTATACAAATAGTGTATAAAGGAAAACACCCAAAAGAAACAAATAATCTTGCGTAACGCATTGTTGATATGAATTCAAATGGCATGTCCTGTATATTTGCCTCTTTCGAAGTAAATCAAGCAGAACAATAGATCATCATAATTATTTTTACATTTATTTAACTTAAATACAGTACCATTCGGACTTATACATTTGTTGGAGGTGTGCATAAATCAGTTTTTATTATATGCTTTTCAGACATTTAAATATGGATGTTAAGGCAGCATAGACACAGTGTCACAGAGCAATAATGGGAATACTGTTGTATAGCTCTCAATGGACATTTACTTTCCTCTGAGACCAATGAAGCATCGCTTGTGGGCCAAAAACAAAAGAAACCTTGGATTTATTAATATAGTGTTGTGAACTTAAGGAAACAACACTGAAAAGGAAGATACTATTGTGTATGACAGTGATAACAAAAACAAGAATGAACTGTTTTTCAAATCTCCAAATCATCAAGTTGATGAAATAAAAAACAAATTAGGGTGATGTCAACCGACAACTTAAAATATGACAAATCATAATTGAGCGATCAGAAATAGGTAACGCTTCTAAATTAAATTTTAGAAATGAAAGCTGATGATCCAATTGATGGAAATGGTACCCAAAGCAGAAAATATATCACTGCACCGTCTACAAGCATAGGGTTTTGTGCTTATTTACCGTAGTGATTTCGTGATAGACAACGGATTCACAGTTTCTAATATCGCAGACCTCCGCAGACATCGTAGATATGGGATTTTCTAGAAGATGGCACGCTTTTGTTCGTCGTCGGTACTTAATAGCATTGCATCGTATTCTCCTTTCACAAGCCTCTATGCATGCGGCGAGATCGATATTGTACAGTGTTAGGTAGTCAGAGATTTGAGAAGTATTCACAAAGGTCCATGCATTGCTAGCACCATGGTACACCTGATGAAGAAATTTAATTTTTGCTTAAACTGTTTAATGGGATAATGATTTTCACACATTTACAGGTACTGATACATTTATATCCCTAGTACGAATGTTACCAAAGATCTGCTTTTAAAAACTTTAGAAACTGGAGATACCCGCTTAATGACAGATACAGTTATTTTTCGTGTAGAATCATCAGTTGGCTATTTTTAATTTTTCAAACAGTGTTAAACATCTAAGACAAACCAGTTTTCAAAAGTTTATCAGTCTTTAATTTAATTGTGTTTATCATGTTTCTGAATGTTATCAACCTCTCTGGCATAAATGTTATAAAGACACAATGTTGTAAAGGCTTTTGTATCCGCCTTATGCTCAGGGGTTTTCGGGTTTGAACCCCGAAGGGAGCCTTTCTCGTGGCATTCATTAGCCACTACATACTTGTTTCTTTCATTACACGGACTCCAAAATGTTTCTAATAGCCACAGGCATTCGTCCTTACCGAGCCAAAATAAATAAATTTGAACTAAACTTAGTTTTGTAGAAACATTTTAATAAAACAAAAAAGCCAACTAATGTTAATGCTCTTTTAGCGTATATCAGCTGTAATCTTATGAATAGCATTAAGTTGTTTTAACTAGTGAACATGTCTGTTTTAAGGAAGAGCTCATTTTAAACATTAAAACTGAACATATGTTTTTTCTACTTTGGATGTTTCTGCAAACGAAATTACTATACATTGTCGTATCATGTCACCATTGTCTCATATAATTCATACATGAACAACATTCTACATGGTATATAAGATACATACCTGACATCTGACCACGTACAATTGCACCACTATCGCCAGAACTCCAAACACATTAATGTTACACGCCATGTCGATAGAAAACTGTTTTTCTGTAAGCTTTATTAAATTCG
>JAULCC010192769.1:0-12979 GCA_032358795.1 Nuttallia obscurata | reverse complement strand
TAAAACATAACCTCTTTAAGAGGAAAATTTGTACAAGTTATTTCAAAGTATTGTGATAAAAGGCACTGACAATTCCCATAACCCAAACTTCTGTCGGGGTTTCAATAAAACCTTTCCAAAGAGTTTACATTTAAATGTTGAAATCTAACAGGTTTGCTTTTGTTTAGTGATGACTATCATTTGACTGATTTAGGCCAGTATAGCCCGTAGGGATTGTTTGATACTTAAACCAGTCAAATGATCATCATCATTAAATGAAAACAAAAATGTAGAATTGCAATACTCAGTTACATTTTTATATATTTTTAGAGAAAAAAGGAATTTAATATTCAATATAATAATTCAATCGGTTACCCAAGTGCTTCAGGTACAAATTACAATCTGATATTGAAAGCTAGATTGTGTTGTTTTGTATAATTTAATGTGACTGAGTGAATTGGGGGAATTGCAATACTCAGTTACATTTTTATATATTTTTGGAGAAAAAAGGAATTTAATATTCTAAATAAGATATTTATTTAATATACCACAGTAGATTGTAATATAACTGCACTAAAAGATATGCAATGAAACAGCTGATAACACATCTATGTTGGAGTATCACAAAAATGCATGAGTCTCTTCATCATTGGTCCGTTGTATGACATAGTACACCAAAATCTAATGCATATTCATATTATTCTTGCCTAAGACTACCTTCTAACATCACATGGTATCAATATTAATCATTTCAAAATGAATCACAGTTTCTTGACATACTTCATTAAAGGCAGTTGCAGCATAAATGTAAATGGTAACATTTTTCTTTCAGAGTTAAAATAAAATTTTGGCTGTTAATTGCATATTAAGTACAAAAGGACCACTCAACTTTGCCTATGTATACCATTTTTAAATTACAAATCTTTACCAAAAGAATGCTAGTTAAATCTTCTAACCTTAGTCTTTCCATTCTTGATGATATGACCTTCATCTAATACACAATAGTTCCAGTTGATGTTTCTGAAACAAACAAATGACAGTTACAGCTAGTAATATAAACGATTTAGTAGTAACACATACTCTAACAATGTACATAACAGCAATCTCTATTTAAACAATAACTCCAAAACATACATGCTGATTCTGTGTGAACTAAAATGCCTTTCATTCAGACCATTTTACTTGCTGCAGAAACCAAGGTAAACAATTTCTCAAAGTGACAGTAGTTTAGGAAAAATCAAGCATGATCTTATAGGAAGATAGGTCTAAATACAAGACTGAAGCGCCTCTCTCGTGAAACAAAAAAGCTGTGACACAGAAGAACCTACCCAAAGAAGTCAATATCATTCCTGACAACATCATATGAGGCTACTATTAAGTTGTGTTTCTGAGATTTCTTCTGTAATCTGTAAAGAAAAAACTCAAACATTTTATTAAGATTTCCTCTTACATTTAAACTGGGTACAATCTGAAGTTCCTCACTGATCATTTTGATTTGGTCAGAGATTTTGCAGTTGTCTAGTCAAATAAAAACTTAGTGATTTTTAAATATATTTTGCCACACCATGTAGAACACATATTGTATATTTAAACAATCCAATAACTATCTACAATATGATCAAAGATATCTGAGGCTTATATATCATTCTCCAAAGTCAGACTATGACTTTAATGCTGCTGCAAAATTGGTATAAAGCAATCATATTTACAGCCGGTCTGTCTAGCTAGGCATTTATCAACACCTTGCTTTCTGTGCTAAATCTAGAGTTGGTGTATATGACCTTACCTGTGGATTAGTGGACTTTTGACCAGTAAATACCAAAATTTCAGATATCTCTAGACATATGAAATAATTTGATATTTCAAAACCACTGATATGAAGTTATTTATAATCAGTATTTGGATGGGCGAGTGCATGACAGCTCTATATTCTAAATAATATTTATTTATATGATATGATACCATATGAAAGCCAAGAGTGGTTTAGCCCTTAAAATGTAGTTTAATGTTCACTAGACATACTTTACTCTTTCAGTAGGAGGTCCAGCATACATGAGTGGATTGAGGTATTCACTGTCCACAAACTTTTCTATCTCATACACCCAGTGGCCTATCAACGTTGGTGGACAAACAACAATGGACGGTAATGGACTGCAGTCAGGACCAGGATTTATCTGAAATTTCATTTTTGCAATTTGGGACATAAAACATTGACAAACAAAATGAAAAAACAAGAAGGCCTAAATGGCCCAAATGTGTATTTGTAAATATCAAGGTAGTTTCTATAGTACTGTTGTTACAATTTCAACCATCTTGCAATTAATATATTTAAACTGGAACTAAGGATCTCCAAAATAATACTGAAAAGTACACCAAACTAAGGGAGATAACTCAAGCCTACCTTGTATTTTTCTTCTCTCTTGTGATGATCACTGGCTAGGATACAAATAGACTGCAAGGTTTTCCCTAGACCCATGTCATCACACAGTACCCCATGCAACTTGTACTTGTTCAGGAACCCAAGCCAGTTCACCCCATCCTATGAAATAACATGGTAAAATATCATATCCAACATATATTCAAAATATCATTAGAAAAAATCAGCCCTAATGGTATTTTTTTCTTAAACTACAGTTATTCTGCCTAACACCTGTGTAGCCCATGCTGTCATATATATTGAAAGTTTGGTGAAATAGTATCAAGAAATTATAAAGAAATTAGCAGTTGCAGCCAATGTTAAGCCTTCAACAAAAAAAGCACAAAAATGACAGATGAAGTGACATGTACAACATCTCTTCTGACAAGGTGACACAACAAGACACATAAAAAGTAAATTATCATGTTAAAATAAAGTCTAAAATCCAAATATCTTCACACCTCTATAAGAATATAGTTCATTACAAATCTGCCACTCCAAATTCTTAAGAGGCCAAAAAATACTCAATATATGAAGATCATTTTCCTAATTGTTTTTTAAAAGTTAACAAGTTTCAAGCACAGGTCAAAGTTTCACTGACCTTCACTTGCTGAGTTTTAGCTCAAACTAAGACTTTTAAGTTTGAGGTTTACCAATATGAATGAGGTTGCAGTAGAAAATTTTGACTCATAAATTTGTCACCTTGGAGATAAATATTAAAGGAATAACAGAGTCTCAGAATTAATATGTTTTGTGATAGAAGGGCCAGAACATTAGCTATATATTGTTACAATATATTCAAGTCAACTGGCTTGACATAAGTTCTGAGTCTTGACATACTTTAAATACAATAATCAAACAGTCTTACACACACTGGGTTGTAGAGCAGTGTATGGCTGACAGGCACAGACAGAGATATCTATGTACCTGTTGGTAGCTGCGAAGTTCTGCCTTAATTGGTACTTCCACTGTACATTTCTCCAACTTGGTCCCATCCATGAGTTGTTCAAGGAAAGCTCTCTCCTTCAGCTTTTGTTCAATAAAACTGGATTTCATATCGGGTGGATTTGGAACTCCTGCCTATAAAACGATACAAAACAAATCTTTAAAATCTTTAATAAGGTGCTAATTTTCAGTGAACAATAAAGACATTTTTTCTTTAAAGGTATTGAGATGGTGCAGTTTCAAAAACAAAGATAAAATCAACCATCCTCTGTAGATTTATCTATAAACATTATTTGTTTAAATGGTAAAGACAGGGAACATGACAGGTATATAATGTACTGACTTACATAAAACTTAAGTGTAACAGAATATTTGTCACACATTATATAGTCACCATAATGGTAATGGCATTCAAATAGGAATGTAGAATATTCTATATTCCAGATTCAAATAAATATTTACTGAATGTTATACCAAAATAATAGAAAGCTTATCTAATTTCTTCAGCCTGAAAATAAACATTAGAATTATTTCTACCATGGTTAAAACAGACAAATATCTCAGGATTTTTTTGGTTATACATGTAATAATGCTGATCCCTGGTATAAGATAATGAAGTCCTTACATACCTCCAAAGGTAAGAGTTGTATAAGAGTGGCAAAGTAGTGCGTAGCCACTGTCCGTATATCCTGGTGCTGGTCACTCATACGTCCCAGGACAGGCACAATCAGCAGTACAATGTAGGGGACAATATCCAGCCCAAGTTTGTCTATCACATCTTAGGAAGTGAAGGAAAATATCTACATCTGGAACCAGTGTTTCTCTACTATATGCCATCCAATTAACATGTCAGAAGACCTTGATAGTAAATTCCTTTCAGTTAAGATGAACTTAAAATGCTTTTAAAATTTAATTCAACATCTGCCTCATATATTGAAACCTAATAGTTTGCAATATTTTTGGTTGCTATTTTTAACTTTGTGAACTTACTACACTGGCAAATAAACTTCTAAGCTACAATGTGAAACTTACAAAAATGATAAAGTATTAAAAGACAGGCTCTTTTTGTTTTGTTTTGAAATTTCCAACTTCATTCTTACAAAGTCTATTGACAGCGCATGGCATTTGGACGAGTACTTAAAAGGATACCTGTATACCTGTGTACCTGTATACCTATGTATGTATACCTAATACCTGTACCCTTATATCTATGTTTGGTATTGATTTGTTGTTGTTATTCATTAATCAAAATAGTGCATTGGATTTATATCTACAACAATTATACAAACAGAAAAAATCATTTGCAAGCATCATAATCCCATATGTGATAACACGGTACTGTAAATGAGTATACATTTATACAAGGATGGAAATGTTATCTTGAAATTACCACAGTGAATATCTTTCTAATCACTATGTTAGACTTTTTTGATACAGGTATTAACATATAAAGCATATTTGTATTTTAAGCAGTAACCATGAAATTTTTAACAATTGCTAGTTTGTTTGTGTTTTATATCCATTTCAGTAATATTTCCCATATTTCAAGGCAGTCAGTTAACCTAACTGTGTTCCTGGGAATATTAACCAATACAAACATCTCCACAAGTAACTGACAACTGTTCAACTAGAAACAGTGATAGAAGGCCAATGACTACACTGTCGCAATGACCTGGGCGGGGATCCAACCACCTACCCATGGAGGGACTATGACTCTATAAGACATCAATGAATCCAGTTAGCAACAATTTATAGATAAAAACTTAAGGTTGGTTGCTGATTATTCCTGAGATCCATCTAACCCCTAAAAAGTGTCAACAGGCTGGTCCACCAATTTTTTTCAACATTTATTTTCTTTATGTTTTAGATGGCCTCAATTGCACTTTATTTCCACTAAAAAGATGTTAAAGAAATTACAAATATGATGGCAATGTCATTTTGTTGCCTATACGTATCTGTATTTGTGGATGATGAGTATCCAGCCAATCAGAAAATCTTGATGATCCAGATAATGTGAGAGACAGAAGAAAAGATATATCTCCAGTAACAAATATAAGGATACTAGCTATGGCTTCTGAGGCACCTTGTCTTTGTGTCACATCCTCCGATGCTTCAAACATTGGCAGTACCTCTTCTATCACAAAGGGCATGACCTCATGCGTGGCTAGGCTGGCCAAAACTGCTATACACCTGGCCGCCATGTGGCGTACCCCTGTGTACATGTTCTTAAGGTAACATCGCAAGCAAGGGAGACAATCCAAAAACTGTTGATAACAAAAAATCAGATTTTATCACCAATAGTTCAGCATAACAAGTGTCATTACTTAAAAGTTCCCATTAATTTAATAGATAACATGAGTTTCTATACTGAAGTAAATCTAACTCTAAATATGAGGACAAAGTTTTTTTCCTATTTTATTAGAATATATCAACAAAAGCACTGCCTAGCAGAGTACATACACCCATGTGTGACCATTCTGTGTTAGGGAGTGTAGTTATATAACAATATAAATAATGTGTTTATGATAAGGATATTATATACCAAAGCACAAATCTGGTTATTGCTGCTCATACCGTTCTTCAATTATTTAATCGTTGACCAATTTTCAATTAAAAATCACTGTGACCTTGACCTTTCTACACCAAAACCAATTGGGTCATCTACTGACCACAACACATCTATGTACCAATCTTGATGACTGTAGATCATATCGCTTTTCAGTTATTGATCAGACATTTGAATGATAGACTGACAACTAACAACCCATGAAAAAACATTACAAAAATTCTGAAAACTCTTCTTATAATCAGAACTTTAACAAGTCTATGATATTATCACTACAAAATGCTTCAAATAGAGAAACAATGACTAACTAAACAGACCAGTGAAAAGGTCAGCATGGTTTTTATTGGTATACATTTGGTCAATTTCCATTTCTGGACTAAACAAATCTGGATAGAAAAATTCCAATATGAATTACTTTCTATCATGTTGCCAAACTATTGAAGGCTATAGTCTTTTCAACCTAATAACTGGCCACAAATGATCATTAGTTAGTCATTTATATAGATTATGGAAAAAATCTTTTTCTTTGTTTGATTAAGTTTAAAAGCCAACCCACTCCTGAGTAAACTAAAATTATTAGACCATACATTTGCCATGAAAAACCAGCTTTATCACGGATGGTGATTAATACCCCAAACTAATATAAAAGATGTTTTTAGCAGCAACAACTTTGGCTTGACCTTGGTCACAAGAAGCAAGGTCAAGCTGACTACATATCTGACTATTTATGGTTAATATTTATTTAAAAACTTATTTGAAAATAGTTTAACTGGTTAAGAGGGTATACTGTGGAGAGATGAACAAAACTACTGACTGGCATACCAAGTCCTCTGTACTTCTACTCTGACTATCACTGCAGGGGTATAAAAAATCTTCACAAACCTTTGGTATAAGGGATGAATGCAAAGAGGGGCCAATTGTTTCCAACACCTGCAGGGAATTCACTGTTTCCTGGGCAACCATCTCAGTCATATCAGTATCTGTGTGCAGAAAACAATCATTATCCTAAATTCTAATACTATAAAAGTAAAATGTGAAGCCTTTTGCAAACATTAATGGCCAATTACAGGTTGTATCAAATCAGGATATGTATTTTTCATCATTGTTCTGGCATTTTCTGTTAAAGATAGTCTTACTATCGAACGGTAAGTTGACTGGTTTGATTTTAATTATGAAGAGTTCATTATGAAATGAGTGTACAAATAGACTAGTGCAGACTAGTTCAATTTGAAACATTTTATTACTCTGAAAGAAAATTCTATGGAAAATCTAACAATGCATATTTTAATAGTTTTTGCATTTAATCAGTTGTTACAAGCAAGAGGTAAATATCACCAAAAAGTTTATCCAAAGTACTGACAGTGCATACCATGAAAACTGATCAGAATAAAGACTAATAATATAAAATCTGTTATAATCAAAGAAATAGCATAGTCAATGGAATAATTCAAAAGATAAAAGGAATAACTGATAGAACTTAACAGAAAATGGTTAACAAATATTTGATACTGCAGAACGATTATTATTTCAGCATATTATAAGTACTTTGTTCACTGATAGTGTCATATTAGATTCATATAACAAACCCTACCTTCTGGTCTATCAGCCAAATACTTTGTCACCGTCTCCCAGAGGTCTGGTAACTCTGTTGGCAAGTTCTCTCCAAAGTCCTCAGTAATTACAGACAGAGCTGTATCACCACCTCTTGTCTGAATGGACAGCATCCTCTGTGTCTGCTATCACAAACATTCTCTTTATTTATATCATATAAAGCATGCTGTGTCTGTTATCAGGAACAAAAGTTCTCTGCAGCAGATATCATTTATAAATATTCTCTGTGTCCGATATCATAAACAAATATTCTCTGTGTCTGATATAGTAAACAAATATTCTCTATGTCTGATATCATTAACAAGCATAATTATACTATGCCTAATATCATGAATAAAATTTTCTGTGTCTAAAATCATAAACAAGCATTTTGCAGGGCCTCATGTCATAATCAGGCATAGTCCACGTCTGATATCATACACAAGCTTCTGTGTCAAATATAACAAAGTATCCAACTTCTGAAATCAAAAACATCAGGTATATTTCCCTTCTTTGGTTTCTAGGATGCCTCTTCAAATATCTGTGTATTCAATACCCTCCCAATAAAATGCACTGTATAGCACTATTTTGTGATGGTTAGTTAACTGTTAGTTACTTTGTGTATAATATCATAAAATATTGTATGTTCACATGTAATTTTCAAATCTTTTAAGAGTAGTACATATTTCAATATTATTTATTTGTAACTGCTTTTGATATATCATAGTATATTGTATCTTTCCAATTGAATATAATAATAATGCATATTATTTCATTTCCTTTTACATAAAGTCCTTGTCAAATGTACCTTACCTGTATATCCTCCTGTAACATATCCTGAGTGACAGTTACTTCTGCCTTAACACTCGGAGAACGACGTAGACCTTTCTTATCAAAATCTGTAACCTGCAGGAGAAAATCTCCAAATTACCAAACAATTAAGATTTTGATATTACCTATACTTATCTTTGTTATAAACATCATGCAGACAAATATTTTAACAAAGTTTAGTGAAGATTGAAGAAACACTGTTGAATTCATGGCATGGACATTATTATTCTTAACTAAAGATTGTGGTCTCGAGATTTGACCTAGTTTTTTACTAAATTTGACCTATATTCACATTAATATCACATTAAATATCACGCAGACAAATATTCTGACCAATTTTCAAATCCTTGAATATATGACTGGAAATAAACTTGTAACATAAAGTTGCTTACAAAATCTGACAGCCTAGTTTTCGCCAATCTGTAACCAGGAATTTTTTAATAAAACATCTAGCTAGTGACTTAGAAAATGAAGATGATAGCGATTATGTCTAAAGATCTGTTTCAGAAGTTTGCTAAAACACTGCCAGATTCAGGTTTATTTACGCTTTGACACTAGATTCTCAAAAGTAGCTCGAATAAAACATGATCCTTTTTTAAATATTTTCAGAATATCTGGAACAATGCAATGCTCATTGTGATAAAAAAAAAATTGCAGTTAACAATGGCATAAATGTTATACATTCCCAATTTCAAGTCAGCATCTTTATTTATTGCAAAAATATAGTCGTTTAGTAATCTGAGAATAATTTCTGAAACGTCACAATGAAATATTCAGCCCCTACCCATACTTATCAAGAGAAATTGGTGCCAAAAGGGTTAAATAAATGCAAATCAGGATGTAAGCAGGTTATACAGACTGTTGATATCTAGAGAAAGAAATAATTCTACAATTAAGCCTACCTTGTTAAGTCTTGCCAGTGTTAAGTTTCCCTCCTGCTGGTCACACACAAATTCTGGAGTAACAAAATAAAGTGGTTAAATACATGCATAGTATGAACTTTGGTGCAACCTGTAAATTGGGAAATGCTTTATTATAAGTATTTATATAGATACCACTAATAAAATACATCCAAAATTACACAATCTATTTAGATAGGTTTGTTCAACAAACAAGCAAAGTTACGGAGAATTACTTTCTGACAAAATGATGGTGTCTTGCCTTTCTTTTCTCTTTTATGATGAGAAACAATTGGCAAGGCAATGTTCAGTAACACATCTTTGTATGTTTAACATACAAAAAATAAATCAATTAATAAAATGCATAAATTTGCTACTGTCCTCATCTACTGATCCTTTGTTTTGCTTACATGCAGATATTTGGTGAGGTGACATGTGTACTTTATTTTTTAAAGCTAAGTATCTCATGGCCACAACTTAATTATCTCGTTCCCATGACATATTATCTCATTCCCATGACATACAATCTCTTTCCCATGACTTACTATCTCGTTCCCATGACTTACTATCTCGTGGCCATGACTTACTATCTCTTTCCCATGACTAACTGTCTCGGGGACATGACTTACTATCTTGTTCCCATGACTTATTATCCCATGGCCATGACTTATTATCTAGTTCCCATGACTTAAGTATCTCGTTTTCACAACATAATCCACACATCAGATTTAATAAATATGTCTTGGCCAGGAGATAAGTCAGCCAATCAGATAAACATCTGCAAATAGAAAGGAAAGGGCAGAACACCCTATGCAAACTTAATCATATGCCATGGTCTTCTTGAATATCTGTTTAAATTAGCCCTGCATGAAAATATCTCAAATCATGATCACAATTTTCAGTACATAATGCCTTGAAAATCCATCTCAAAAACGTCCTTACCACCAGTCTGGTTATTATTTAGCTGTGCTATAACTGGAGTATTGGACTGGTCACAGCATAGGAAACCACACAAGTTTTTTATGACCTTGGAATTAGGACTGGGCTCCTTTTTGGCACACTTTCTCAGTAACTGGGTCAAGGATATTGCTGCCTCTCTCTGGTGTATAAAGTAAAACATTTCAGTATTATTTCAGTGCAGATGCATAAACAGTTGTAATTTAAGTACATTTTACATATGTTAATTCATCTTATTACAATAAAATAGGGACAGGCCACTTATTCTACCAAAATATGTAACTGTTTCACAGTAGGTGAATGTGTAATGCAAAGCTGGTGTGTGGGGGAAAACAGTTGCCATTTTATTTTGCATTGTTTGGTCCTGAAAATTAGGAGAAATATTCAACAACGACTGAGATGTAATGACATTATCAAACCACAATCCTAACATCTTAAGAAAAGTGGTCTTGACCTTGCACAAAAAACCTAATCTCTTTTCATCATTTCTGAGACACTAAAAATACCTGTAAATGGGAATTTTCTTCTTTCTTGATGCAGTCCATTAACGGGCGTATCACAGGATTTAATTTTTCTGGAATGATGTCCAGCATCACAACTGCTTTTGCTAAACTTGCCTGCACTCTGTAAGATAATTGAAAAAAATAAATATCTAATTAGAAATTATATTTCTATCCTCTGAAAGCCATTTGGGCAAAGAACAATGAGACAATTACTATCTTACGTATATATTCTAGAAGCTGGGAAGTTCTGTTAGGGATACAGAGATATATTATAGTTCTAAAAGGATAATGATAGATAAATCTATACTCTTAGACATACAACCAAGGCTGAAGTCCAACATTGGAAACCCAATTTTGTAACAGCTTCAGTGATAAGGTTTCATGTTAAACCACATGATTATAAATGTAATAATGTCA
Source organism: Nuttallia obscurata (assembly GCA_032358795.1). Lineage (NCBI taxonomy): Eukaryota > Metazoa > Mollusca > Bivalvia > Cardiida > Psammobiidae > Nuttallia > Nuttallia obscurata. The sequence continues at coordinate 1,876 of JAULCC010192769.1, read as the reverse complement.
AGAAAAAACCCTCCAGATCTCAACTGTATAAAAAAAAGCAACTATTTCAATTGTTATGCATCCTGAAACACATTCATGCAAACATCCACAAAGGTTACAAGGGTGTTCAGTTTAAAATATTAAAATTACTAATTCTTTTGATGAGTTGTAAAGGTTGACTCCGCTGAGAAGACCTCGCTGAAGACTCTGCTGAGACCTCACTGAAGACCCAGGGTCACTGAGCTGAAGTACTCCACTAATGATGAGGTCTAGACCTTATTTTCCCAACAAGTGGTACTGATTTACACTTTTTCATTTATTTTTCTATATTATTCAATTCAGTTATCAAATTATATAATTAATATGTGCTCACCTCACTGACAGACTCTGTTGATCTTGATTGACCTGACTGACAGAGACATGAAGTTGAGATCGACGATCCTCTATGGTCTGAAGATTCCTAGGTTTTATTGCGGATTTCACTTGTTCATACACCTGACCAACTAATAAAGTTGATTGTTCTAGAGTAAGAATGGTCCTAAAAAGACATACAAATTAGTTATTATAATAAAAAAACATCTTAATCATATCAATATCAATAGATAAGATATAAGCTGGCAATGGAAGTTAAACCGCTCAGTCATCAGAGCATCAGTATGGTAAAACAAAATTAAATGGCTCCTGATATGAGATTACACCCACAAGACTTTAACATAAAGTAATTTGCTAACAGAAAGTTGGTCATACTACAGCTAGAGCGAGGCAGAGGTTCAATGAATTTTATTGTATTTTGTAAAAATAATTCGAACAGTATCTGGAAAATGAGTTATCTTTTCATGGAAATGCTGAGTCTTTCATTACTGATAAAGTTATAGCCTACAATTAGGATGTTTGTAAAAAGCTGAATGGCTTAGATGTTTTCTTACATTTCAATTCAACTTACACTAATGTCTGAAAATGCCTGTGAAATTTTGCTAGGTTATTTTTATTTCAAATCTTAAAAAAATGCTTCTCTTTATAGCTATTATCAGAAGTTTCATGACAGATACAAAATTCATATTTAATAAAGAAAGATCTTCTTAATGTTGATAAATTTCAGATTCACATTCTCTTCATCAATTACTTTGATTACTACTTCATTCATTACGAATTTACATACTTCATTAATAACAAATTTTTATCTATTAGCTAAGTGGTAAAGCATCAGCTTGGTTGTTGATTTAATCCCTAGCCGAGTCAAACCAAAGACTTTCAAATCATTATTTATGGCTTTCCTTTTTTGGCACGCAGGATTTTTGGGGTTATCATTTCAACTGGTTCGTCATTGTCAGGATAAAGTGACCGGCCATAGTTCAGACCCTGATGTAACATATGCTATACACTGGCACAGAAGAACCAGAAAGTTCTACAGAAGAGTTCTCTGTATCCGCTTCACTCTCTGGGACATCCATTAGTCAAGATGGCATAAGGCGCATTTTTGATACTGTATTCTAGTGTTCCGTTCACTTATCAACAACAACATACAGCCGTACACCCAGTCTTTCATCAAGTTAAATCGATATCTTCAATAAATACTTCTATTAACTATATAGTTTCTGTTTACGCGTTTATTAATCATATCAAATATTGTTAACTGATTTGTAGTTTTTGAAGGTAATAATCCATCTGCATTATCACCATCTTTGCATTTGTGTACCAGACTTGAAAAAATTGTTCAAACTTCAGTTCAGTCTAAAACATGGGCAATGCCACTTACAATGAAGGGGCATGCAACTTTATATTTTCATAACTTTTTATAGCAAATTAAACAAGAACGCCGGGTTTAATAAACACTTATGCCCCCGGTGGCATCCTTGACATTATATTTTGAATCTTTTCAATGTTCAAATTAGGTAAA
>JAULCC010192659.1:0-12980 GCA_032358795.1 Nuttallia obscurata | reverse complement strand
TTTAGTCTATACCTAGCTTGGTAGAAACAAATTGGCAACGCTGAATACACTTAACAAAAATTAAATTCAAAAGGCAAAAAGATCTCTACCGAAGAGTTATCTGCATCGGCTTCCCTCTCAGTGGGATGTCCATTAGCCCTAGTTGGCAGAAAGATACGTAAATCAAACAAACTGACAGTCAGTTTGATACTGCATACTGTCAGTTTTCCAGGCGTGCGTTCATAAACAATTGCCAGAGAATATGATAGAGTTTTCAATTTTGATTGCGTTTCCATGAATTTTATACAGTTGTTACATGTCCATGAAAGCTTGGTTCCCTTTTAAAAACCAGCTAGATTAGCTTATTCATGACTGGATTATGGCCCTGGAAATTGTCAAAATTGTTATAATAAAGCTTGTGAACACAATTGAATCTACATTTCGTGTAAGATTTTCATCAAACTTTAATAGTAGATAAAAAAATTATGAAGGCCCAGTTCCAATTGTTTTTTTTTGACATCATGAACCACCAATATCAAGTTACAAAAGTAGTTGAATCTCCATTATTTCTCCATTTGAATAAATTACAGTGTTATAAAGAAGCATCAATCCAACAATTTATCATAGAAAAGTAAAAATATTTAACATAAGTAGTTGAATGGAATATTACTTCATTATAGTTCATTATCTTTCTTCATTATCTCTCCATTTGAATAAATGTTACAGTGTTTATAAGAAACAGCATTTCAACAATATATCACAGAAAAGAATATTATTTCTTCATCAGTTCATTGTCTTTCTCCCTTATTTCCACTTGAATAAATTAGAAACAAATAAGATGCTTGCATCATTATGAATACTTATTCATCTCCATTTATAATGTTGTGTCATCATTATCTGTGGTATTAATAGAACAGTCATTATTTTTTGGAACTAGGGTTGACACGCAAAAATATTGACCGATATCATTTACTATACATTGTTTAGAGAAACTGGCATGTGAGGTATAATAAGAAAAAAATATTGTCCAGTATCATTTATTACATATTGTATAGAGAGAAACTTGCAAGTGATATATTAATAAATGTTACATTTTTATCTTTTAGGCATATGTAACTTTCAACTTTAAGGTTCTGATGGTTTCTGTTTCAGGTTTCAGGAGCCATGGCACTGTCTAAGAGATTTGGGAACATAAAACCTGTTGGTATTGACAGCACAGAAGAAGACACAGAAGATGATGAAGAATTGCAATGTAGATTGTTTGGAACCAAAACTAGTAGGATCAAATACTCAGATCCAACCAATATAACATTTAATGTATGTCGTGGAGACCTTGTGTTCAGTAGTGATGATGACGATAAGCAAAATGAAGAAATGGATCCTAGCTGGATGGAAGAGTTTCAGTTTATCCTAAGTAAATGTAAACAAACTGAAAATGTTGGTGCTAAAAGGCCGCTTCTGTGTGATAAAGCATCATGTGGGGGGAATAGAGCTCCATTGGATACTCTAAGAAATTCCATAGAGAGATATAACCTGCACAAGAAAGAATTAGATGAACATGTGGTGCCAGAAAATACAGGTATACAACATGGTGAACCTTCTACACAGTGTTCAGGGCAGGGCCATAAACCACAGAACTCTAGTGCAGAATCTGTCTTTAATATAAAAGAAAAAGAGGATAATACCCACCATGCCTCTAATGATAGAAAACCATTAAACTTCTCTGCTGAAAACAGTCAAGCAAGATCAGCTTCAATTAGCCATGTTAGTGCAACAAAGGCAAATGGTCCTTTAGATGACATGCAGACTGATAAGGAAGACATCTTTTTTGACAAGTACAGATTACAAGGCCTCGGGTCAATAAGTGCAGTTCAAGGTGAAAAATGTGGTAGAGAGGAAAATACAACAACACTTGATCAACAGGATAATCTTAAATATTCCCTTGCCCATAGAAAGATAGAAACTGAAGATGATGGTATGACTGATAAAACACATTTCAAGCCTACTGAAGATACAGCCCAAAATGATGCTTCAAAAATGCTGAAAGATGGCAATAAAATTTCATGTCAGAAATCAAATAAAAATACAGATAAACATGTAAATAGTAAGAAAAGTACAGACATAATAGATGGTGGAAAGGTGGCAAGTAAATTGCAAAAGATGGAAAAGAAACTAAAAGTGGCAAATAGTGATCAGTCTGTAGTCACTGAAAATTTACCTGCAGTAGATACTAAACAGGAACCACTGGCTGTGTCCCATAATGTTGAACATCCTGTCATACCAGCAAAACATCATAAACAAGAAGAAATTGCAACAGTTAAACAAACTGATTCCATTGAGAAACAGAGGGATGAAAAGTCTACAGCAGGCAAAACGGCTAAAAAGGTTGAAGATTTGACAACCGCAACCGCCACAACTGACAAACTTGCTCTCAACAACTGTGTTAGTTCATCAGAACAAGAATTACATGTTGTAAAGAATATTTCTTCAGGCACGATTCAGGCAGCCAAGAATGGCAAGAAATCTTCTTTACCAAAATATAAAAGTGAAGACTTCAAAAAGATCAACAAGAGCTTTCGCATATGTCAAGCTAGCTCTTTTCCTCTGGATGAGCTATTACCTGTAAAAAAGAGAAGGATTAGTGAAGGAAATGGCAGCAAGAAATCTCTGACAGGTGAGAGAAAAAGACATCCAACAGACCAGTCAACAAGTCTGACATTTTCAAACCCAGATGATGCACAGAAACCTCAGAGCTCTGTTTCAGCAAGTGATACTGACAAAAATCGGACCAGAAATATTTTCTATGGAACAGTCTATCCAAATCAAGCTAATCCAAGTCCAAGTGAAAACTTTACTAAACATGGTGAAGGGTATACATTTCAAGACATCCTAACAACCAATGCAGGACAGGACTGTACAGTGAGTCATTTGGTTAACAATAATCTATCAAACATAATGACTGCCATAAATAGTGGAAATCAGCCAGTTCTTAGTTACATTCAGGAAGCCTTAAGCAAAGAAGTTGGTTCTAACATACAAGCTCTAGCTAACAAAACCAGACAACAGGTGAAGCCTGCCAGTCCAAAATTTATGACAGATTCTTCATCCTTTGGATTTTATAAGGAAAGGAATGTAACAGAAGAGAGATGTTATGAATCAGATGAGAATAATATGCCAGGAGAGAAATCCAGCGAGGCTCAGCAAAGTGAGGAGCTGTTTCATCTATTTATTAAACAGTGTGCAGGACTAGTACAAACAGAAGAGGATAATGCAAAATTAATGTCTCTGGTTAAACTTCTAAAAAGTGAAACAGGAAATAACCTGACTGGTACAGGTTTTACACCACCTGATATTGCCTACATGAATGAGACAGAAGCCTCCAATGAATCGGAAAGTGTTTGCACAGAGCCAAGTCCATGCTCCTCAGTCAGCAACAGTTTATTTGAAGGAAGAACAATACTCAAAGGAGGGGTAAAACCAAGACACATTCCAAAGACGTGTGTTAATAAGACCGGGAAAGGTAGACCCTCAGATCCAAGACTTCATACAAAAAATCAGAAATCTGTTAAGTCAGTTTCTATTAAACTTCCGCCATTTGTAAAAGAAATGTGGGGGGAAGAAAAATTTGGCAAGATTGTTGCTCTTGGCGAAAGACCTGTAGAGATACACAGAAAGCCAACAAAGACTATGAAGACTGCCAAACACCTGAATAGTAAATCAATGAAGGATTTGCCTGCAGAAAGTATAATTAGGAATAGCTCATCAAGAAAAGATTTTCCAATTGTTATTTCAGGCACAACAGATAATACTACCAAGTTCAAAAGCAGCAGTACTTTGCACTCAGAAAAAATATGTGAATCTCATCAGCATTCAAAACAATTGATCGTTTCAGATAAGTCTGAAAGTTCCAACAACAAACAGGACAGATCTACTAAACATGACCATTGCAAAGCTAAAGGAACAAGTAAAGCTAAAACTTTAATAAATAAGGAAGAAAGCCAAAGGATTTCCCTTGATGATAAAATTGCAACTTGTCATTTTGAAAGGTTTTCCCCACTGAATTGGAAGCCAATAGATCCAGTCAGTTCAGCTGTTCAGACTATTCCTGTTCTTATATCAGGCAGCTGTAAGATTACAACTGACTCAAATAAAGGACTAGAGACAAATGTCTGTCATGATCATAGACGTTCTTTGATTAAGATAATGCCAGCTGATAGAAACATTCAAGTTTCTGATGTACATGAGACCAAGAAGGAAGATCCAATTTTACTGTGGTCAAATAGAGATGTTGTTGATATGGAACTTGATTCTGACTGTGAAAGTTGTTCTGTAAAGAGCATTGATACAAGCACTCAGAGGAAAATTGTTGAAATGGTAAAACCTGATAGTCAGACAATGGTATCATTTGATTTTAAAAATAAAAACAGTTCTGATGAGAAAGGAAAACCATTACATAAAAAGTCAGAAGATATAAGGAATGTATTAGATGTTACCTTTAGTGTTAAAAAGCAAATAAACTCAGATGAAAGTAAAAAAAGTGACACATTGATTGATGTCAGTTCAACTGTTGGGGTTAAAAAGAAGAGAGACACATCCAGATGTAAGGTAAAATCAACTCTATGTAAAGCTAATGACAGTGTGTCAGCAAAACCTTCAGATGTCAAAATTCTGAATGAAACCATGGATTTTATAAATCCTGGAAGCAGCAACAGCTCAAGAAATTACAGGAAAAGGCACTCCTCTACATCATCAGTAGACAGTAAAACATCGAATTCATCTTCAACTTCTTCCAAACGCAGACACAAATCATCTCATTCCTCACAGCATGCAGACAGGAAAGAAAGGAGCAAATCTCCTAGTCCTAAACTCCATATCCGTGAAACACAAACAGACAGAAAACGCCACAACACATCTCATGAATCAAACTCTGGTAGTCATAAAAAAAGATGTCGGGAAAGAGACCTTCCAGAGACAAGACGACACAGCCATGGGGATACTAGAAAACCTAGTAAAACAAATAGTTCAAAAAATGCTTACATTGGTAATGTTATGTTCCACCGTAACAGTAGATCACCAAGTTTTGAAGCTCATACAATAAACAGCAGCTCCAAATACTCCTGTGATCCTTCACTTCATACAGCAGATAAATATGACAGTCACAAAGTACATCCTTATTTGAAAACAAAAGTTGAGACTGGATGCACAAGTCGTAACAGTGATATTGGAATTTCCCAAGAGAATCAGGAAAGTAACAGTAGTTCAAGCATACCTATTCCTCTGAAAAAGCTGACTCCACAAACAAAACAGAAGATGGCTTCCTTAGAGGAAGACCGATTGTTTTTGGAAAGTTTTAAGAGAAGGCTAAGTGGAGATAAAGCATCACCAGAGAGCCATATGGTGTCTACTAGTAAATGTTTTAAACAGTCTACTTCATGTGAAAATGCACAACAGCTTAGAGATCAGATAGACTGCGAGAAACAAATTCCTGTTCAAGCTGAAAGGGAAAAAAAGGAGGAAGTCCAGAAGGTATCATATGAGGGAAATGTTAGTGCTAGAACAGTTAAATTATGTGGGACTAGGGGTTTGTCCTATAGTGATATGTTACTTCTAGCGGATCTAGAGCATGAAGATGTATGAGATGAAAAGCTTTTTCATGTAATGATTCTACTTAACATGTGGTTAAAAGTACTTCCTGTCGTGTTCTACAAAAAGAAAGGCATTTTATTTTGTGTTTTACCATAGTGGAAAAAACTCCTTATAAAGTGGTACAAAAAGGGGGAAAAGCTCTTCATATCATGTGGTTCAAAAAGGGAAAAGAGACTGCACATCATCTTAGACAAACAGAGGGGAAAGGATTTCTTTTCCTGTCAGAAAAAGACTCCTCTTGCATATATCATGTTGGGAAAATGTTTTTTACATGCAAAATTTAATTTGTATCAAGTTGTATGTGTTTGTTTAGGCTAGGCCTAAGCCAGGAATGACTGGCCAGTTGTATGTGCTTGAAATGAAATAGAAAGTTAGTTTTCTTATAGTATTTACAAGACAAAAATTGCCTTACCTTATGGTTAAGAACCAATGTTAGTTTTTGAGTAGTAATTCAGTATTCACATTGTAAGATCTAGAGTTTCAGTTAATTCACAGTATTTTCTGTAGATAAAATATGTTTTGATGATGTACATTACAAGTTTTGTTTTTAATGATTATTTCAGATTCTAATTGGCTCTACTGGCCAATTGACAGAAGAGCTTATATGAGGGTTGATGCAAATTTTGACCCTTTAATTGTTTATGCCCAAAGAGGACGGCATTAAGTAATCTGTCAATCTGCCAGGCTGTCCCCATATGGGCCTTACGACCACAGCTTGGTAGGCAAATTGTTTGTGACCAGCAGATTACCCCCATTAAGAATGGGGTCATGGTCATAGCAACTGTGAGCTGAAAAACTCTTTCTGATCAATATAACTGAAGAACATTTTGGTTCCTCATACATGAACGGAAGGTTGGTCTTGACTAGCAGATGATCCCTTTTATGAGGTCAGGTTGTAGTGAACTTTTGATGAAAACAATTTCCTATTAGTTGATGAAGAATGCCTCTGGCAAAGGACGTCATATATAGTAGGCAGGTTGGTCATGACAAACAGATGACCCCTATTGATACATATACTATTTCCTTTTTTCATTCTTTTCAAAACAAATTCTTACCATTTGTTCTCTTCTACCAAAATATTTTGTAAATGGTGCGATTGATTTCCCATAAAAAAGGAAGTATCAAAAATTAAGGGTGCATTTTGTTGATGTAATTTTAAACTTTGAAACCTCCTGCTTTGGTCACTTTAGTATCTATGCATATAGGTGTGGATAACAATTTATAATTCTTGTACTTTAGTGGCAGAAAGTCAGTATGCAAGGTTTGTCAACGGCTTTATATGTTTTTGTGGAAAAAAGCAGGGTAAATACATCAATTTAAGCTATAAAAAGATAGATCTTGCTATAAGAGGAATGTTCACTTGTGTACCCTTTAAAGTTTCTCATGATTTTTTTCAAATCTACAAATAGCTTGATTAACTTTTGATAAAACCCTTTAAAATTTTTCATGATTTTTTTAAAATTGCACATAGCTTGATTAACTTTTGATAAATAAAGTGTTTTGATATAAAGAATGATAAAATGTGTAATGTTTTTACGAATAACAAAAGGTGTAATTAATTCAAGAGTAACAAAAAGTGGCTTAATTCAGAAATTAACAATAAATGTTTGAAGAACAACAATAAGTGTACATGTATTGATTTGAAGAATAACGATATGTGTTCTGATTTGAAAAGTAAAAATAAGGGTACTGATTTGAAGAATAAGGATAAGTGTATTGATTTGAAGAACAACAATATGTGTTCTGATTTGAAGAACAACAATATGTGTTCTGATTTGAAAAGTAACAATAACTGTTTTGATATGAAGAATAACAATAAGTGTACTCATTGGAAGAATAACAATAAGTGTATTGATATGAAGAATAACAATAAGTGTACTCATTGGAAGAATAACAATAAGTGTACTCATTGGAAGAATAACAATAAGTGAATTGATATGAAGAATAACAATAAGTGTACTGATTTGAAGAATAACAATAAGTGTATTGATTTGAAGAATAACAATATGTGTTCTGATTTGATCGATTGATTGATTAAGTCAGGTTTTATGGCACCACAACACTGTAAAGGTTATATTGGGGCCATTCAGGAAAGAACTTGTTGGATCCACATCTCATTAACATCGATTCTGATTTGAAAAGTAACAATAAGTGTATTGATATGAATACTAATAGGTGTATTGATATGAATAATGATATGTGTATTAATATGAAGAATGATAAGTGTATTGATATGAAGAATAACAATAAGAGTATTAATATGAAGAATGATAAGTGTATTGATATGAAGAATAACAATAAGAGTATTAATATGAAGAATGAAAAGTGTATTGATATGAAGAATAACAATAAGAGTATTAATATGAAGAATGATAAGTGTATTGATATGAAGAATGCCAAAAAGTGTATTGATATGAAGAATAACAATAAGTGTATTGATATGAAGAATACCAATAAGTGTATTGATATGAAGAATAACAATAAGTGTATTGATATGAAGAATAACAATAAGTTCATTGATATGAAGAATAACAAGAGTTCTGATTTGAAGAATAACAATAAGTGTATTGATTTGAAAAAAACTTAATAAGTGTATTGGTTTGTAAATTACCATTTTAGCTGGACTGTTTGGAGAATTTTGGTTTGTTTGTTTGTTTGTTTTTTTAGGAATTTAATGTCACTTTAACAGTATTTCAGTCATATTGCGACTTATAGCTCATTATAGGTGGAGGAATCTTTAAGACCCCGGCGGACATATGTACACTTTTTCAGGCACAGTGCACCTGAGTAGAACCACCGACCTACAGCAAGCCAGCTGGAAGGCTTCCTCACTTGAAAAGAGTGGCCAGATGGCATTCAAACCAACAACGGTGTGGTGCTGAGAGATTGCAAGTCAATGACTATAACCACCTAGCCACAGCGGCACCCTGGTATTTTTTCAACAAAGAGTTTGAATGAAATTTTGAGGGTGCGTGCGCAGTATACACTGAAATGAATATTGTACATTTTTTCCTAGAAAGTTAAACAGAAAATAGAAAAAAAAGTTTTCCGCTTCGATCAGGCACTGAACAAATTTACTGGTAATTTTCTATTGCGCATGAATCTTTCTAATAAACAGTGGCTACAATGAAAGATTACTGTGTGAAATTGCTTAAATATTTACCAAAGTAACAAATGGTAAAACCTTTATTGAAAACAAATAAAGTATCTGAGCATCATGTTTATTTGTTAATACTGGAAATTAGTGTCTGCTTGACAAGTATTGCTTCATTATGTACCTATTTGATTCTTTCCCAGCTGTTGTAATATGGCGGCCATAAATATTACCCTAGAAATATATATTGCTTAATTTTCAAGAAAGATAAAAAATATCATTTTTATAATTTTCCTCGAATAATATATCAAAACATCCTATATATCACAATATTCAACAAACCAATTATCAGAGGTTAATTCAATTACAATTTGTTATTTTATTTTGTTACATGTGGCATTGTTTGAGTGATTGTAATTAATTGGATTGTTTGTGAATTGAATCCAATCGAATAATTATGCATTCTTTTGTCACTTTCTCACCTGCATGAAAAATCAGCTCAAGTGATGACATGTTTGAGAGCTGGTGTGAGATTTCTATTAATGTAGGGGTCTACTGGTAAAATAAATTGACAACAAAAACAGGTAAACTTGATGGATAACACTTTCAGATAAAATTATGGCTTGAACTTTCTTTTTACTGTCAATTCTGTATTCTGCAAAAAGTAGTATAGAACAATTTTTGTCTCACATTAGAATCTTTCATAGAAATATTGAATATATTTCGATGGAGTATTAGTTAACAGAGTTATTCCCCTTGTTTCTGTCCCTCCATTTGCTGTAAAGAGAGAGACGTGGGTTAGTGTCAAAAACAGTGAGCCTGATGGCAAAACATGATGAGATTTATTTTTTTACAAATACCTCATGGTCTGGGATGCTAAACATTGAGGTAAATATGATATCAATTTTATCACAAACTTCATAATTTTGCTCTGTGGGTTCGAATCCCCGTCTAGGCATTTCAGATTTTTCAAGAGGGGAAGCCTTCCAGCTGGCTTGAGGTAGGTTGGTGGTTCTACATGGGTGCACTCAGTAGCTTAAATAGTGTACTGGGGGTTGTCGGGATATGACTGAAATACTGTTAAAGCAACATTATATTCCTAATAAAACTAAACAGTTTTGCTGCACGCTTTACACCAGAACTCAGATTTTCTGATAATATTCCTTCAAAAAGAGGGTGTGCATAATACATTACCATGGGGAATACACACCTAAGTATGGTTGGTGATATATGATACCACTACTATGTAACTACTTGATATATTGCATTGAAACTTTCTACAAGATTTTCCATTCGTCACACCTATGTAAATGTCTTAAGTAAAATAGCTCCTGCATTTGATGCAGGTTTGGCCCATTTTTTGACTTCTGAATAAGTTTTGTGTGTAACTACATTAAGAGTCCATATCTAAGTAACAAAATTGATGCATTACATTGAAACTTTCTTGAAAAAGCAGCAGAATAGTTGAGTGCCTGTCTTGGAGACGGCTCTTGTTTTGTTTCAGCAATAGACAGTTTAGTTCATTATATTTATTATGTGGTGTTGTCGTCATATGTGTACTCAAAAGTAATAAAATGTAACTTGGATCAAACCTCACTGTTGTTATTTTAGATTTATGATTCAGCCAGATGTTTCTGTGAGCAGGGTTGTAGATTGGCAAGAACTTATCTGATTGGCAATCTGATGATGTTAATGATTTTGTGCATTTCTATGATTATCTTGCAATTTAATCAGAATTATAGTCCATTTGTTTTGTTCACTTAGAAATTCTTATTCAAATTTTGGTTGTACTTGGATATTCTGATTTATAATTTCTTATCTCTGTAACTTCTCCATGTATTGTAACTTAAGATAGAAGGTGACCAAATACGGCAAGCCATTGGCTTTTCAGAATATTTCATTCAGTATTATTAATTGCTATGAATTTTCAACAACTCAAATGTACCTGTACATATTGAAAATTGTCCGATCCTAAGCATCATGTAAAATAAGGTATACTACATCAAAATATGCTGCATTAACAAATATTGCATACTTTCATCCAATGCAGTTTGAAGGGGAACAATATCAGCATATACAATAAGTTGTGTTATATCCTGGCATGTTGTAACATACTAGTGTAGAGATATCAGAATAACTGCATTAGTTTTTCTGAACACATCTTTTTTGAACATTTGATTGTATTTAATTTCACAATTTTCAAGGCATATATATTAGTACATCAACAGAAAGTTGTTCTAGGAAGGGCTTTGTATATTTGACTGTTTTTGGTGTTTTGTTTTAATTTAAATTTTCATTTCATGTAATGGCTTTGCATGATTGATTGCAATATCATAAACCAAATAAATCATACTAGAACTTAGTTGTATGTATAATACTTTTTCCCTTGTATTTCTTCCATCTCGATCTCCATGATGAGTGATTAATATATGCCCATTTGAAGAAAATAACACCTGACATTTTAGGTGAACACCTGTGGCAGACAAGCAGCATCCACACATTGTCTGCTCTCCAAGTCACAGTTTTCATCCAATGTGGCCTGGGGCATGCCAATGTAGCACAAGATTTGGACCACTGCTTAACCCTGGCATGATCGTTAAAGGCGACCAACAGGGTTTGAACATGAATCTGGAGTTTCTGCATCTCTGATTCTCCAGCAGGTGTTAAGCTGTTGGATCCATACCCCATATTTTTATCTTGATGTAAATTAGATGTGGATCCAACAAGTTCTTTACTGAATGGTGCCATACAACCTATATAGTGTTGCGGTGCTGTAAAATCCAACCCAATCAATTCATCCAATCTTCACCCAAATTTGCTTACATGGTTTTGAGCATAATGTCTTGGACAAGTTTGATGATTGGTGGTTGTCCATTATCACACATGAGCCAAGCTCCAGGAAAATTGGTCTTCATAACAAATGTTTTGATTGTTCATTTTTTTTTACATTTTCAAAAAACTCAATCATTTTAAAGCATATAACTGAAATTTGTTTGCTTGTAGCATGCATAATTTTGAGGCAATGGATTTTTAAGCTGTACATTCATATAACATGTATATTGAGTTTCTGTGGACACAAAAATAGTATAAGCACATGCTTTATGTGTCATATTTAACACCTTATTCAGCTGACCTTCAACTATTTCCTAATACACACCACTTTCTCTGCTTGTGACTGACAACTTTACCTATATAAAACAGAAGAAGGAAAGGAAAGGTCTTAAGACGAAATGTTTCAGAAAAATCGAAAAATAGGTTATATCAATCTTGATGCAGTCAGTTACATTTTATTTCAGCTTTTAAAAAAAAAAAAAAAAAAACATTTCCAAATTTTACAGGCTGGCACTGACAAAACATTTTATCTTGAATATCCTTGCATAAGTCTGCATGTATCTCAAGTCTGTATGATTTACAAAATACTGTGTGCAAATAATTTGATTGATGGAAGGGCAGTATAAAATAAACTGAATATCAGTCTGTCCTACCTTTCCAATCAATAACTTGAGAGCACCTTGTGCCAGAAACTTGGTAGGTAGGTTGATCTTGACTGGCATGTGAAGCCTACCAATTTTCAGGTAAATGGGATTAATTGTTGTGACCTTGAGATGCAAAAGTATATTAAATCATCAAATACTTAGACCTGGGGACCTCTGTCTTGATAGACAGGTTGGTCATGACCAGCATATGCACCCTAATGATTTTGAGGTCAGTAGGGTCAAGGACACGGTAACCTTGTACCTGAATACTCATTTCTGATCAATTACTGAAGAATGTTTTTGCTCAGAGCCCTCAGACTTAGTAGACAGGTTGATCATGACCAGCAGATGACTCCTATTAATTTTGAGGTTTATTGGACATAAGTCAAGGATGATGTGACCTTAAGCTGAATGTCTATGTTTGATCAGTAACTGAAGATATTACATGGGCACAGGGACCACAAACTTGTAAGACACTGACAGGTTGGTTATCTCCAGTACATGACTTGTATTATGTATGACAAGATTGGTTGTGGTAACTGAGCTGAAAGATGATTATTAGCTGATAAACGCTTGGGTCCAGAACCCTTACACTTGAAAGGTTGTTTGAATCCAAGGCTTAAATAGTTATGGCTATCTTTGCATTTTGGAGTTATTTATCTCATTTCTATGACAGTGCTCAGAGCTGTTTAGATATTCTTGTGACTGTATTGTCCTGGGCCCGCTTTCACTAAACTTCTCAACTTGAGCTGACCTCAATCTCAAATCCTTGCTCAAATCCTTGA
>JAULCC010192437.1:0-12982 GCA_032358795.1 Nuttallia obscurata | reverse complement strand
TTTAAAATGCATCAGAATCGCCCAATATTTGGAGAAACAATTGGCCGAGTGTCAAACAGCTTGGATCCTGATTAGACACCGCGTTACTCGGTGTCTTATCTGGATCCAAACTGTTTTCAAATTCTAACACGATCGCCCTTAGCAGGCTAAGGGTTAATGTCTTCGGCTGACCTGAGGTGATCAAACAGGCTCGGTCGAATATCACTGAGTTCGAATAAGAATTCACAACCAAGTGAAAACTGTGGTATTTTAAAATCTAATCTCCTACGTGCGAACATAGATTGTTTAAATATTCAACACGGTAATTTTAAAGGATAAAGATGTCATGTTTTGTATGTACGTATGCGTTACAAGCCAAACATACCGTTTAGATAGACTGTCTGTAAACAATGAGTTGATAAACGTGCATTGTGTAAATATGACATAATGTCCTATGTATAATATGACGTTACTTTCTCTTTTCATTACTTTCTCTCTCATGCGATCTTTCTATCTAAATTTGATGAAAATAAACCATCTAATGGAATAGTTTAACGTTCTTATTGTTCTCTCTCTCTTTCCCTTTCTTTCTCTCTCTTTCTCTCTCTGTCTCTCTCTGACTCTCTCTCTGTCTCTGTCTCTCTCTCACTGTCTGTCTGTCTCTCTCTCATTTTGAATATAAACCGTTCACTTGATTAGCTCAGTGTTCTACGTGTGTGTGTGTGTTGGTGCGTATGTTTCTCGTTGTATGTCTTTATCAATATATCACTCCTTCTTTCTCTCTTCTCCCTCAGTCGCTCTCTATATGTGGTGTATATGTTCCGTTAAGATCATCTAAAGTATAACATCCTTCTATAACGTGTTATCTCCAGGCCTTCAGATAAAGCGAGTATTTTGAGAAATTTGGTTATTGTTTTTCCATGTTTGTCTACCAAACCTTATCTTGTGGGTACTCTTAAGGTGATTCTTAACAGTGTCCACAAGATAAGGTTTGGTTCTATCTGGAGCTCTGATCTCTATATGTGTAATTGTCTTGTCTGAAATGTCTGAAACTAAAACAAAATAGCACGTGAACTAGTGGTGGAATTGCCTTTTCTGAGCCGCAGAAAAACACTTACATGTTATCAAGTTATGAAACTTCCTTGCAAGATATTGAAAACTGCGACTTGGCTTTGTAAGTAGAACTAGACATCCTTGGCGAATCCAAGCCAACAACCTGCAGACTGCGTGCAAACTAACACACACACACACACACACACACACACACACACACCCTGTGATTTGGGACTACACTGCTGATAGATATGTTTTAATGTGATATTTAGAAAGAGAGAAATTACGGTCTGAATACCCTTGGTCCGCTACCATATCATCTCTTCTTGATCTACATTGGTCGTCAGGCCGTATATTCAACTTACGTTGATATGACTAGCTTAATACTTTGTCTCAAATTTCTAGAAATAATTTACATTGAAGAAAAAAAGGTTTACTCGTTTCTGTGTAAAGACAATTGTTTATTATTTGATTTTTTGTGTTTTTTCTTTAACTGCTTTAAATCAGCTTTGAAGAAAGTAGATATTTATCTATGTATGTCCATTGAAAAATACTTTGCTTCACGATTTTTCTTGTCAGAAAACATGTTTACCAAATGTCAATTAGTACTATTATATTTTTAATTGTCATGTGTATACCTTTCACTATTTTCATGCGCATATGCTTATTTCGGCCTTCACTTCTGTTGTGTAAATGATATTTTATATTATGACATATGTTACATACCAATTTATCTTGCATGACATGTTTTCAGCGTCATCTAGGTCTGTAAAATGCGACAGAGAGACAGAGCAAATAACGCGTATAAAAGAGATAGACAGACAGAACAATATCGCGGATAAATACACACGCGATAGTTCACCCGAATGTGGTTACCTTTAATCATAGGTAAAAACCGCGATCGTAAATTTTATTTCCTTTTAAATGACCTCTTGACCTTTGAAATCAATAACAACCGCTCTAAATTTCCGATATCCACACGGTCATGTGCGTTTAACACAACATTAATACAGTTTATGTCGTAACGAGTCGTCTGCTTTATAAAAATACAAATTATCGCCAATTGTCGTTCAGTAAAACACAACAAACAATTCACATTGTGATTGCTGAACAATTTGTTTACCCTACGGTGACAGTCTTACAAAATCTATATTAAGCTACGGATCACGTGACGAGATAGGAATTTCTCATTGGGTCCATATAATATAGGAGGCCATATTACAAGTTACAAGTAAATGTATACACTCAATACCATTTTCGTTTCGGAATGAACGAATCTTGGTCAAGGCCCGATTGAGTGGAGAAACAGTGCTTTTTGTTCCGACGGGAAATCACAGGAGTTATCCGAGGAAATGTAGTGTGTGAAAAGTGTTAATTAAATTGCTCTTGGGATCGTAAAACGACGCATATATTGGATTTACAGTGCAACGTGTGTGTGCCTCAGGTGAATGTCGTGTTTACGTTGACAGATATGAGGAGATCAACGATATAAACAAAAATCTACAGCATGGATAAATTTCCGGGCGCCGGTGGTCCGCCCGGTGGCGGGGTGGACGGGGCGTTTGAGAGATTTTTAACCGCGGCTATAGCTACAATAATCACAATTATGTTTTCTTGGAGATTGTTAGCCGAGGAAGAGGAGGCATCAGCCTCGGGACATAGGGCCCCGCCCCTTAACAGAGTCCCAATACAGTATCGCCATTTTAATACAGGTTTTAGAAAAGTGAACCCCTCGCAATCTGAACCGCGTCCGCCAAATGTTTCAAATATTAGCGATATCGATTTAAGCGATACTGAAGACGAAAGTACACAAAAATCAAGGTCAGCAGATATCGATCTGGTGGTTGAAAATATTATTATGGATAAGTATGAACCCCAACACAGTGTTCAGTTAGGGGATAAACCCCCGGCCATAGAGGATGTAGAGGATCTGGCCTTCGGCTCCCCTGCGGACGACAGCTCTGAGCAAGACACACTGACGACGTGGGATGAATACAAATGGGAGGAAGAATTAGGTCAAGAAGAAGAACATGTAATTAAAACACGACGTTCATTGAGAGATTTTGTGAAATCTCCCCCATTGCATTTACAATCCCCTCAAGATAATTCCGACTTTAACGGCATCGCTGTCGTAGCGGGTGTTAACAGTGAAGACCAAGCGACGCCCGATAAAAGCCCGGTCGTTCCATTCACGCAACGGTTCGCGAATTTTGAATATAAGGACACGGGTGGGGACAGCGGGTATGTTGACCTGTATCCGGATATAGAAAGTGACACGAGTGACTCGAGTGATGACGAGCACGTGTACGAAATTCAGGTTTCGGATTCAGACTCGGACTCTGGGGATGAAAAGGGCGGGTCCTTTTTCGGGACGGCTATATTGGACACGATAATGGAGGAATATGAGAGTGATGTCAGTGAGGAAGGGGAGGAAGGATCTCACCGTAAATTACGGACTGGGGTGAAGCATCGTGATTTCGATGAAAATATAAGACACTCTGATATATCTGATATGTCGAACTCGTATGTAAGTAGAGTTCCACATATTCGGAGTCTGGGTGACGGTGAGAAATTCGAGATACCCGAGGTGTTAGAAATTATATCCCCAGAAACCCAGGTTGAACAAATGTCCCAAATACCGAACACTGATGTCCGCCATTATATCTCAGGTATAGCTGAACAGAATGTTGCAGTTATTGAAAGCAACAGAGCGGAAAATGTTGAGTGTAATTTATCGGTGGATACATCCCCGAAAGCTGAAAATATATGTAAACCACAGCAGTCAGGGTCTCCAGTTTTACAGGAATGTGACTTAGGTGTAAATAATACCTCTCCCATGAATACAAGTAGTAGAGATACGGTCGACGTTGATAAATGCAAGGTCACAGGCGACAATTTAAATGTTATTCACCAAAACATAAGATCAGATTTAACGATAAACTCCGAGGGTACCGAATACAAAACTCTAGTTGCATCGGCTCCTGATAAAATGAATTTGCCCTTGGCAAATCAAACAGAGACTGATTACAATATTTCTGAATTTTCAGACGACAGTTCACCGAGTTCGCCGATTCGAACTTGCGCGTTAGATAACGTAGGCGCAGACGACAATTTCTCGGACACCGAATCGTGCAGTAGCGAATCTGTGATCACCGTATTAAGCGTGCGTTCCACTGACAGCGATCAGTTTGCCGGCGAGCGTTATGATGTCACAGGTAACGGACCGTCTGGTCAATCTGGACTAAGACAGAATGAGGCCGCAGGCAAGACTGACCAATCACTTAATATTAATGACCTTAATAATGAAGGCGGTGGGTTTTACGAAAATAACTCGCTGGTCAGTGGTTTTCTGAATGACAGTTTAAACAGTTTATTGAGTGCAAACAATGATGATACAGACACCGAAAATGAAGACGACTTTAAAAATGAACAAATTCAAAATTTGAATTTTGAAACATCAGCAGAAAATATCTCCGAAAAAAGCGATAGCTTTAGGGACAATAATGAAACTGTAGAAAGTAGCACGCTTAAGAGAAATGACCTACATTTAGACGATGAATCAAAACAATCGATTTTTTCAGAAGAGCAAGAAAGTAATCAAGTAAATAGTATACTTAGTAATCAAAATGTCAACAACCAGCCCGAAATTACCGAACTCAATGTCTCAGAAACTGGTACCAATCAATTTGATCTTTTGGACGGAGAATTGCTAGAAAACCAACGCAATCTTGAAAATGATTTAATCGTATCCGACAATTCGTCTGATAGCTCAGATCCACCCTTACGCGAATACGATCCCGACGACGACGATCTAGCAGCATTCCAGTTTAATCAAGACTCCGACTGTGATAACGATTCGTTTTATTTACTCGTCGGAAATGAAGGCAGCCTAAGAAACTTTGATACATTCACGAACCTTAACTCTCTCGGACTATCGCCAGAATATGGTGACGCAGTTCCCTCCCATACTATTGCCGATGATGCGCACGGTTTCACGTTTTCATACACTGAAGAAATCAATACGGATTTTAAGAAGCGGTCTTATTTTACAGACAGAAATATCTCATCGGATTCCGATGCGCGCAGCGACGAACCGTTATCACCAATTACATCGGAAGATGAAGAAAATATATCCAATGAAAATGACAAAAATGAGCAAGAATCGAGCTCTGACTCAAAACCGAAAGTTGTGACGTCATCTGCATATGATGACGCCGAGTTGTCTGCCCCTACCTTAGGTAACTTTGAAATGAATGAAGCAGAAAAAGACGCTAGAGAACGTTCCATTGATTTTCAGAAATACATTATTCATTTAGAAAAGAACCAACAAAGCGAAGGTATGCCGAATAGTGGTGAAATTAGATCACAAAATAGCAATAAAGACTCGCATTTAATCGATAAAGACACAGATGCTAATCACTTTGATCAGATGCCGCAGATCGATCAGACAGGTGTGATAACATATAACCAGGGTGTTGGTAGTATAAATAATAAAGCAGACGAGATAGATGAAAATGAGACATTTAGTTCTTTGACAGAAAAGATACGAAGTTTGTCAGTTGTGAGCGACTCCTCGGATTCTTCAGAAAACGAGAAAATAGTTTCTCAGGAAACATGCGCCACAAGCAGTATTGAAAACGTAAAGCCTGTGATATTTTCTGGGAATTCTTCGGACCGTGAAAACAGAGACATTTCTGGTGAAGCTGCAGAGAGCTGTGAGCAACTTTCAAAAAAGGATAAAAAGCTTAGTAAATCAAAGGAGACTAATATTGACGAAATATTGCTTGACACAAAACTTAAAGGAGGTGAATCACAATTGTTTGACATTAAGTGTAGCACCAGACGAGAAACAAGTATCGATGATGAAATAGATAGAACAAACAGCCAGGAAGTGTTTACTGCCCCTGTTTCGTCAGAATTCGTGAGAACTGTTAGTAATTCAACGCCTAATGGATGTAGAATTGAAACAAACATAGATGACATTTTCGAAACTAGTGTTGACGAAACAACAGTATCGAAATCTACATTGTCACCGGTTGACACGTGCGTGACGCCTACGGGACCTAAAATAGAAACAAACATAGGTGACATTTTCGAAACTAGTGTTAACGAAACAACCGAATCGAAATCTACATTGTCACCGGTTGACGCGTGCGTGACGCCCACGCGACCTAAAATAGAAACAAACATCGATGACATTTTTGACTACTCTGAATTGAAGGTGACTGAAAGTACATTCTCTAGTAATAAAACAGAGACAAACGTAGATGATATTTTCAGTGATAGTTCGGCCAACAATCAGGCGTTATCATATGAAACATTTGTGGATGATTTGTTTCACCCAATAGTGCCATCTAGTTCTAGTCAAACTAATAGTGTTCCGACGGAAGTTACGTCAGAAAATGCAAGAGATAGCAACAGCGTTAAAGCCAATGTGAGTGACAAAGGCGGGGTATCTACGGAGACTGGAGTGAGAAAAGAACTGTTCAATACACAACTGGTATCACAAAATAGTAATCAGCCAATCAGAGTAGATAATCAAGTCACGCCGAGTCAATCTTTTGGTAGCGTTAAACCCCAACCAGAACAATTTGATGTATGCCCACAAGACAATGGGGACCTGGGAGATAAAGAATCTGACATTATCGATAAAATCTCCGATACACTCAATGTTCGAAATAGCACAGCTTTAAACTCAGCGAGGTTTGACAATGAAAGAAAGAGTGAAGAACTAATTAAATCTGGAAATGTTAAAAACTTATTATCATCTAACACTGAACAAAATGATTTTAAAAGTCACTCCGCACTTGTTTACGCTAATTGTGAGACCAATACTTTGACAAATAGCGAGAATTTTAATAATGATACAAACAATAATTCGGAATTTGGACTACATCCAGATAAAAACAATAAAGAAGATAATTACACACAAGATTACAGACAGTTAGCACATACCGCCCCATGCGGTAAATCGCAGGACAATACAGGGAACATATACGGTACTCACTCCGAAGTTTCCAGTTGTGATATTGAGCTGAAAATTGTCGAAGACGATAAAGACTCTGTTAAAAGTGAAAACGATGACCGTTCGGATTATTTTGATTCGTTAGGTTCTGCTGGGTCGTCGTCTTTTATTTCTGATGATGAATCGTTTCACAGTGTTGACGAGAACCTGCTGTATCAGTACGCAAAACTAAGAGCTAGAGGAGTAAGTGAGTCGTCGTTAAGTCGGGTTGTCCGATCACCGCTAACAAAACCGTCGGATCTCTTTGGGAAATCAAAGGACCTAGGACAAGGAGTGAAACGGAGAGTTCATAAACATCATTTAAAGAAATACACGTCAATTTTACAGCAGCCAATCACAGTAGATCAACATGGAAGTCCGATAATCGTAACGCCGGAGAAACCGCCGTCGGCTTCAAGGTTGAAAGTGCTGCAATCACGTCAAAGATTTTTAAGTGCCGAAAATTTATCTGGAGCGAGTTTTGAGGATAAATTCTTACAACACAGAACGTCGCTTGTGTCATCAACGCCAAGGAAATATTTGAAACGCCACGAGCGCCACCTGGCGGAATTACAATCTACGGAAAGTTTACCGGCTGATATGTCCAACATTTCATTTTTGAATAGCTCTTACGACAGCTATACGGGAATAGACAACATGCATTCTGTCCTTCGTCCGCGAAATATTGAAGAAATGTACGCGTCGCGGCACAGTAGTGCGAACTCGTCGTTCGACAAACCTGACTATCATAGACTTCATGCTAACTGCATGTTTTCACCGGAAAAACGCGCGGAAATAAAACACACGACGGAATCGCTCGAGAATATGTTCGAACAACTGCTACGTTACGGCTCTGTCTCGTCTGTCGTTGAAACAGATCTAGATGGCGACGTCGCTTCCCAGCCGAAGTCCTTACAAGAAACTGATATTTCTCAATATGTTTCGTTTCAGTATCCTCTGGAAAGGGCAATGAGTATGAGTGCGTTAACTGGGTCAAGTGACGGCCGACGGTTGCCTAGGAAACCAGGACGGTTTGCTAAGAGGAATGTTGCGAAATCTAAGAGTTTACAAACGTTGGAAACAAACTTAGATGACGTTTTCGCTGATGAGAACGAATTCGGAGGGGAGCTTAAGAAAACCCCTTCGGTTCACGAACTCAGAGTTTCAAAGTCTCTTTCGAAGTTGAACGTTCCAGACTGGTTTAGAAAGTCCAGTTTTTCGCGTAGCGGTAGTACCCAGAGTTTGTTTACATACGCGGGGCGTCAAGGCTCCACGTCTACCCTTGGCTCGTGCGCGTACCCGCCCAGTATCACCTCCTCCCCCGCCCCTACTCCCGGATCTCAAACCGTCATTATTCAAAAGCGCGTCACCGCTTCGCCGATAGCGCCATCGTCAGCGAAATTACTTAGGGCCCCGATTTTACCCATGACCCCTGAGAGGGCACCCATTCACCCGACTCAAAGTTCCGGATTGCCTAGTGATAGATTTAGAAAAACTGAGAAAAAAGAATTGAAACCCATTGCAATTGTTCCATTCGCGAAATTACGTGAAATGTTTGAACAGAAAAGTCAGAAAAAATCAACAGAAGTTCATTCTAACACGGTATCGCCCCTGACTAGTCCGACTAAAGAAAAAGCGAAAGTAAGATTCGAACAGGTAACGCCAACTCGAGAAACGAATCCGTCTTTTTCATCGTGTAGAGATTCGGATATTGATTCACGCTTGCATGATATGGAACCTGTTCAGAATAGATCTGATAGTAATAAGTCCCCGCCACCCCCAATTCCCGAACGTAAGCCAATTCTCACGGACAGCACGAGAAAAAGCGAGAACGTACCGCAACAAAATGCTCAACCTAGGAGGACTCAAGTTCATTTCTCTGATGAACAAAACGTGAGTAGATCCCAAGAGCAAAAATCAAAAGTAGTTCAACAAAATGGAACCAACCAAACTACAAAAAGCACTGTAAAAAAGCAGGGCCTTCGCGCAGCGCTACCCCTGCCTCAGTTTAGATTTAGACGGCCGGGACCGTTTGCCACCAAGGCAGCGGCCCCGCCTATTGATGCACCAGCCTCAAAGAACAAGAAAGGTAAGGAGAACTGTTACCATGGTTACCATGGAAGTAGAGACTTTGTAGCATGTGACGGTAGTCCCGTTGTGAGTTATCCCCCCTGGTTGCATGCCCTTGAACGAAATGCTAAAACTGATGGTGAAACTTTGTTTGAATTTTTACAGAAACGACGGTATAGCAGCATTTTAGAGAATGGCTTCGCTGAACAAATGGAAGAGTTACAAGACCGGGACATAAGTTTCAACTTTCCCGTCCTAACCCTTGGCAAACATTCCAACAGTGAACTTGTGCCGATGAACGGGACTGCAGATCTCCGTGTTGTTCTAACAGACGCTTACTCTCACCGTGCGCAGAACGACTTCTTGAACAACAAGCTTCGCGGGGATTCGTCTTTGGATGATATTTTGGACGGCTTGCTTCTTCTGGACGGGTATCGTACAGGTAGGATGAGAATGGACGAAAATGGCCGAATCGTTCCGAAATTACCCGAAGATGACCCGTATTCTCCCGACACTCCCCCAGGACAAAGTTTGAATCATAATACCCAAATGTGTAAGAATAATCATGATTTGTTGTGTGTGGATTATGAAACGGAAGTGGATTATGTCTTAGTGAAGTGTGAGTTCCCAGAATGCAAACGCGAGACAAACTTAAAGGAAGCTAGGACGTGTTTCAAAACCTGCCACAGTTGTTATTCGTATTACTGCAGCCGAACTTGTCGCAAAAACGACTGGGAGTCACATAAGAAACGCTGTATTTACAGTCGGATTAACAGTGCTTGCAAACATGTGATCAAATTCATAAACAGAAAACCACATCTTCAATATCAGTGTTCACGAATAGCGCGACGTGGCTACCTTGCACAAGGGCGTGGTTGTGTATTCTTTGCGTTTCCCGATATTAGTTCCGCGGAAGACTTTCTCCTATACGGCATGGAAAGCTTGTGGGTGCCGCCTGTGTATATTGGCTTAAAGGAACTCCCTCACGCGCAAATGCTTGGTTCAAAATTGAACATTTTGTCTCAGACCTGTAAAAAGTACAACCCGGAGCTGAAATACGTCATTCACGTCGCAATTGTTATTCCGCCTCAACTTCCGGTCCGACCGGTTCCCCGATTTATGGATGGTATTATACAGAAATGTGCCAAATTGAGATTGAGTCCGGCTCATATGCATCCTAAACAAGACAATTCTGAGATTCCCACCACGTTAATACTCACTGCCGTTCCAGGGAATCAGCATTCAGACGAACAAGATGGCCGAAAAACGCGGGAACTTTGTTTTATAAATATTCAGCGGAAGTTGCGTAATAGAGGAGTGAGTCTGCGCCATCAGTTCCCGGAAATTTACAACAAGCTGATAGACTTTGTTTCCGATGCAAAGCATTTCAGTCCATTGATTATATATCCGACAGACGGTCGAACCGGCAGAAAGTTCATGTGCGTGATCATGCCGGAAGCGGAACCGGAAATAGAATGGATCAGGGACCCGGATTTGTTTCATGAGCTGGACGTGTTCGAGGACGAGGAAGAAGACAGTACCCCGAATTTGTCTTTATGTCATCATGAATTGCATGAGGTTATGTTGTAGAGAATTGGTTGTATATGTGCATGTTGAGTTTTTATATCTAGATGTTTCGTAATAAGATGTTATTGTATTATGGTAATTTATTTATTAAGATCTGAGAGGGTTGGCGTATTTGTAGATAGGATTGCTGATTCAGCATTATTTTCTCAATATCCTTAATTCACTATTACATAAAAATATCCAATCACTATAGACCCATATAAGATGCCACAGAAATGAAATGGAATCTACTTAGGGTTTGCTCGGTTTGCAATGTAAATGTAGTGTAATATGTACCTCGAAAATCTGTTTTGTCTTGTTAATATTCAACGTTCGTTGAGCTGACTATGAAATTGAATATGAATATTCATTATTCAGCGAGTTAACTATGAATATTCAATGTCCATTTAGTTGACAAGATTATTCAACGATCATTGAGTTGAATATGAATATTTAACGTTCATTGAGTTGAATATGAATATTCAACGTTCATTGAGTTGACTATGAATATTCAATGTTCATTGAGTTGACTATAAATAGTTAATGCCCATTTAGTCGACTTTGAATATTCAACGTTCATTGAGTTGACTATGAATATTCAACGTTCATTAGATTATCTATGAACATTATGTGAGTAATTTATTTAACAGATTTAGGGATTAGCCAACTCCATCTTGTTACATCTGTTCTCACGGACAGCACGAGAAAAACTAGAAAGGTTTGAACATGTTAAAAGATAAAGGTTTTTGACAGACACAATTTAATATCTCATATGAGTTAAACTTGGCTTACTGATACATACAAAAATTGGTGGGGTATTCACTAAAGTTCATTAGTGCAATATCTTTAATATTTTGAGGAGTAACTGTACTTCTTAACTAGATCTAATCTTAACCCTTAGCCGCCTACTTAGCGTTACTGTGACAGACTTTGCAAACAGCTTGGATCAAGATTAGACGCCGATTAAATCGGCGTATAATCCGTATCCAAGCTGTTTGACACTCGGCCAATTGTTTCTCCAATTATTTGATGAATACGTTGAATTTTAAAATCCAGGCAGACGACATTTTTTAAGCAGACGAAGGGTTAAAGAAAGGTTGCACGTGTACATGAACATTAAGTATAGATATCTGAACACCAAATTTTGGTCGTCATTGTGAAAAAAGATATACAACCAAAACATCTAGGGAACGCTTAAGAATTCAGAAAAATGCTTTGTGAATGGCCCACTGGATATTCAAATATATGCACAATTAACCTTCAAATAAGTTTGTAGTTCAATTTACAATTTTGTACAAAACTGAGGTATCCATTTAACCCTTAGCCTGCTAAGCGCGACTGTGATAGTATTTGTTAACAACTTGGATCTAGATTAGACGCCGAGTAACTCGCGTCTTATCCGGATCCAAGCTGTTTGACACACGTTCAAGTGTTTCACCAAATATTGGGCGAATCCGATGGATTTTAAATCCAGGAAGACGACAGTTGAAGCAGACGACAGTTATCTCAGCAGGCGAAGGGTTAATTTCCATTATTTAGTGACGTACATGTATTTACATAGCAGGTGATGTTGTTTTTTTCTGCTATCAATATTTTTTAATAATATCAAATTTAAATATTGTCTAGTTTCCTTAGTTTTACGTTTGCTCAGAAACAGGCCTACACTTTTTTTGATTGACTGTGAACTCTATTAAGTGCATGTTACCATGGTAACAGAATATTTTATATTTGTTGTTGGATATTGCACGTAGGGCCTATGTATATGTAAAAAGATGCTTCTTAATTAGTTGACCTAGATTTCAACGCTCAATCTATTTTTAATGCAACCGTTAGATAATAACAGTTTTCCAGTTATGTATACAACAAACTAGGAATTTAGATGAATATTTTATAATCTGTCGCCAGTACTGGTACGTTCTAATGAATTTGGTCTAAGCTAATCATAGTCACTGTCACCAGACGCTGAACAGTATTCCCAATCACGTAAGAAAAGCTTCCAGCGTAATCAGATCTCCCATGGATTAGAAATGAAAATTAATTGTGAACTTGATTCATTGATTTTTCGAAGTTATTTGTAACCCTCGAATTAACAACAACACACTGGACCCATCCATCTCTTACTACTGAAAGGTCCATTTATTTATAGGGGTAAAATTTTCACAAGTTGTATTTTGAACAATGACCAACATTACATAAACTGACCATACATACATTGCCTACTATATCTGGGTCCGGGGTTTTACATGTAAAACTGTATTGAGCATAGCCTCTCTCCTACACTCAAAACTCTTGCATTTCATTGGTTGAAAT
>JAULCC010192215.1:0-12986 GCA_032358795.1 Nuttallia obscurata | reverse complement strand
CTGACTATAAATCCTTCAAATAGCTCAAACCGCTTTATCTATTATACGCTTTTAATAATTAGAGAGATCCTTCATTGACAAGCTTGGTGTTTTAGTCAGTGTTTGGAAATTTATTAGCTTTCATTAATAATTTGTCTACTGGAATGTATATCTAATATTCCTCATCATATTTTAAGCAGACACATTCGGTAACTGTTATGTTATCGTCATCAATGATGATTAAATAAATGCTACCATTTGTTAAAATTTTAGTTTTATTCCAACAACAGCATGAACATTTTTAATTCGTATAGTCTTTTATCAGCTTTCAAGTTTGATAACATACGTACAAGCGGAGACATAAAATATAATGTTAATGTCAATGAATCAAAACAGTTTTATTCGTGGATTGAAACTTGCCAAATGATGCAGTGGTTTTAAGTATACTCATATTCGATATATAAACTATTCATAAATCGAGATCTCCGAAAAATATTTTCTTCTGAAGAATCTTTAAATCCCCTTGTTCTACTATCTTGATGACACAGAGAGAAGCAACGTCTCTGACCTCCAGGCAAGGAATTATGTGCAAACTGATATATACTACCACATATAAGTCTGAATAGTCGAATAATTAAACTTCTTTGAGAAAGAAGGCAAAATAAATCATGTACACATTTTTCGCCTTTCTTCTTATTGATGTTGATGTCATTTTTTAAACGGTTTCATTTAAGGCTACATCTGTTTTGTGTTATAGATTTCTATTATATCTAGATATAATTATTCATTTTGCAGACATCTGTTTTTGATCAAAGATATATGGAAATGAAAGATACTTGCAAACATTTAATATATGTACCTTTTATAGATCTAGATATCTTTAATTCGATTCTATACATTTATCTTTAAATTCTAAATAAATAGATAGGCGCCCCTAAACTAACATATATTAATTGAGTTGGGTTTTACGGCACCGCAACACTGTATAGGTTATATGCGCCATTCAGGATAACAACTTGTTGGATCCACATCTCATTTACATCGAGATAAAAATATGGGGTATGGATCCAACAACTAAATACCTGCTTGAGAATCAGAAATTCAGAAACAGCAGTTTACGTTAAAACCCTATTCGTCGCCTTTACGATCATGCAAGGGTTAAGCAGTGGTCCAAATTCTTGTGCTACATTAGCACGCCCCATGCCCACATGGGGCAACTAACATAAAACATAAGCGAAAGTGAAGCATATGACACTAAAGGGCATACTTTGACCTCAAATACGACACGCGCCTTATTTAGCAGTGAAATATTGATTACAATACACAGCTAGCTACACGTAAGATATATATATTTACGCTTTATACGTTATATCAGAACAGGATAGTGCTATATGTGAAACATTTCAACAGTTTAGTCTGGTTCCGTGCCGGTAGTATTTTTCTTCAAGTATCGATTATATGTACAAGGCGTACACACGCGTATTCGGTTTTTCTTAAACTTATGTCAATTATAGTGTATGTGTTAGTCAGGCGTTGGATGATCTTTATATCAGGTCTATTTATAGAACTAAAGTGGAAACTGTCCGACTGGATATCAACACAGTGCATATATAATGGTTGGACTGCAACACAGTGTGCTTAATGGATGGACTGAGGTATGGATAATTTTCACCGAGGGTTATCCTATATGTCGAGACTCAGCACTCATTTCTAGAGATTTGAGAATGTGGGAATAACGGACTAGGTTTATTTAAACACGCAGGCTTTTTAACGGTGAACTATATGCATATTTTTAAATTGCATATGCCATACACACATTTATTTTTATTCGTTCGTATTGATTGAACGGCGTAGAGGTCTAAGCATTTATATTCAGATCAAATAGGTTTTATATAAAACTGAAATGTTAAGTAATGTATGTCAAGCTTTATGTGTATTATTAGTAATTTAACTTCAGTACGTTTATTTTATCTCTATACCGTATACCTTATGTTTGCAGTTGATCTAATAATATTGAGAGCTTTTGATAACTTTTGTCCCTCAGGTATAATCTACAAACCAAATTGTAGACACGCTACTCGTTTATTTAAAATCTTTAAATTGTAAATGTTAATTAATTAGTGTAAGCAAAACTCGTGACCTAAACTTCTGTCTTTGGGGTATAAAGTTTTTCAGTGATATGCAGGGACCGGGTGTCGCTTACTAGAATAGTTCAATGCACTTAAAACTGCACCGTCACAGTTGGTTGAGGAAGGGAGGGGGGGGGGGGCTTTGTGGCCGAGTGGTTATAGTCGTGGACTTGCAATTTCCCAGCCCCTCACCGCTGTGGGTTCGAATCCCAGTCTGGGCACTTCGGATTTTTCAAGTGAGGAAGCCTTCCAGCTGGCTTGCGGTAGGTCAGTTAGATACCCGGATGCACTTGGTGCCTGAAATAGTGTACAGAGGTGCCACGGGTCTACCTCCACCTGTAATGAGCTGGACGTCGCGATATGACTGGAATAGTGTTGGGGCGACGTTGGTTTCAAAACAAACAAACATCGGAGGAAATTACCGACGTGCCGATGTCGGCAGTTAATTCCCGTGTTACCGATGTGCCGATGTCGGCAGTTAATTCCCGTGTTATTAATGTTTTTGGCGCAAAATCTGCAAATGTCATCTGCTTAACATTAAACTCTTAATTTCAGTGTGAAGTGTTGTACATGTCAGTAATGCGTATATTATAAAAGACCTTTAAGTTACTCAGTTTGAAATTCTAATTGAGATGTCATTGTAAGTTCTTATTTTACTGTGACCTAAGTGTATAAAGATTAGTATTTCGAAAGATATAACCTGTGACATGTGATGTAGCTGTGAACTTACATCTATATCAGTTATGGTACAGTATGTCAACCGTTTATACAGTACATACACATTTGTTGATTTACATGCACTACATGTATTCCGATTATATATGCTAAGTATTACGTACTGAATAATTTCCAATGTTCCAATTGTCAAACAAAATAATCAAAACCTTTTGCGTGTTCTCCATTTGAACGATATGCCGTATTCGGTTGAGATTTACCGTGTTCTTGGCGTTTTGAAATATTTATGTATGCTTAAAGCACATTTATTAACTTAACGCAGAATTGTCCTTATATCATGCGTTTAACCATCACAGCGCATGCCATATCTAGACAAAACCACTCAGCCTCTTCCGGCAAACTTGGGATTGTAACACTGCAGATAGCAAGATAGGACTATCACTGTCTTTCTAAAATCATTTCTTTTCCATGAAAAGTTCTTCTCAGTGTCAAAATTAAATGCAAGTAAGATCTGTTATTTTTACAAAATCCTTTCAAGAAAGTATTATGAACAGTAAGATGTAAACAAAAATTCACAGCGAAACTTTTAGCAGACCTGAAATAATTGCAATTTGGCGCCTACAGGTACTGCACGAGCTTAAATTACGCTAAGAGTTCAAGTACAAGTTATCTCATTATGCATGTAATATTCGTACACGGGATGAATTAAGCTAATGAAAACTACTCACGCTTCTCTTTGGGTTTGATGGTTGAGCCGATAGATAC
This sequence comes from Nuttallia obscurata, assembly GCA_032358795.1. NCBI lineage: Eukaryota > Metazoa > Mollusca > Bivalvia > Cardiida > Psammobiidae > Nuttallia > Nuttallia obscurata. The sequence continues at coordinate 9,438 of JAULCC010192215.1, read as the reverse complement.
AATATTAATACTACTATAATGGATTTGCCCTTTATCGAATATGGACTAGTTCATTTTCGAGTTATAGGTGTTATTTTTAGTTGTTATCTTCATACTTGTGTCTGCATGAAATCCATCCAACATTGATTTGATGTTAGGTTACCAGTCTATTTTTTCTACGTAGTTAGTCTAAGCACGAAAAAAGTAGATATAAATTTATCATGTCTACTCTAGGTAAAAACAAAATGTCGTAATTGAGGACAAATAAACCTAAGTTGTTATCGCACTGACTGTTGACAGTATACAACGAATACTGTGTTAATTAATGGACTTACACACACCACTTGTTATTTTGTATTCATTCGTACGCTGTCATAAGTAGGCGACCTTAGTGTTTGATGGTGGATTATGTTTTATTAATTTCAGATTTGTAGTTAAATGAAAGTGAAAGCCGTAGGTGGAAAACACAAAGTAAGTAGTGCATCGATTGAAAGTGTGTACATATTATCGCTGTATCAATCTATGAACTTGTTTTATTTTAATTAAGGTCTATGTAAACATCCACATGAAATGTATTTTTTATTACATGTTTTATGCACGTATGATACTTCACAGGAACCAGTAAAACATATTTTACAGGCTTACATATATGTATTCTCTGTTATAAAATAATCATATCGTTTGTTGTATACATTGATGAAACTGTAATGACACATAAACTCATAAAATGGTTTTTGTTTTGAACTTTAAACTTCATACATTTCACAACGATCGCGAGAAGAGTTCTTACAGTTTATATTAATATCTTTCGTTGGCTCGGATGGAGGTGTTTGTGATCTTTTGTAGGAGGAAACGGGAGTACCCGGAAAAAACCTACTTGTCCGGACGGGAGATCATTACAGTACCCTGTAATATACTAGCCCTAATCGGAAATCGAACCGGGGTTGTATTGGTGAGAAGCGAACGCGTTACCACTGCAAAATCCGGACACTTTTATTGTGGTTTCAGAGAGAATATTGTTTTCACTGCTCCGAATGTCTTTCCGTCTGTCTATGTTGATGACAATGTTTGCTCATAATCGGCATATGTTGCATCTTGTAGTTTATGCGTTATCACGGCTGTTGTGAATATTCAGATAACATAAAATAGAAATCAAAGGAATGAAAGAACTGATGGTACAAACATGATGGTTTCAAAGCGACTCTTAGATATCTGTTAAATTAACCTTTAGAGCATTCTAAACATTTTTCCCGCATTTGTACAAATGAAATAGACAGTGACATAAAGGATATAGCACTGACACTTTGTTTTAATGCAATACAGCGATATTTTATTTACTTACAAACATATTGCAGATTACGTAATTTGATGGCTAACATTGCAATTGTCGGGGCCGGCGTTGTTGGATTGTCCACCGCCTTGAACATTCAAAAGATCCTGCCGTTGGCTCGTCTGACAATCTTCGCCGACAAATTTGCAAAGGACACGACGAGTTCAGGTGCCGGCGGTTTGTTTCGACCTAATGCAGAACATATATTGGGAGTTAAACCTGACACAATTAGGTAAGGTCATATGTCACTTTACTTTTGTTACTTTTATTTATATTTTAACGTATATATTTATAATAAAAGTAATGGCTTCCCTCCTTGACCTCAAGATTTAGGGTTAGCATTACGACTGGTTTGTCGGTATCAGGATAAAGTGACCGGCCGGGGTTCAGCCCCCACGTGTATCAGTGCTATACTCTGGGCACGTTAAAGAACCATAGTTCTCTACAGAAGAGTTCTGTGTATCCGCTTCCCTCTCTCTGGCCCTAGCTGACAGAAAGTGACATAAATCAATCAAACAAACAAAACAAACAAACAGACTTTATTGTGAGTTATTTTTGATATTTTATTAATTAACACTTCTGTTAATTGATTCAGCACCAATAAATCATTTACATTTCTTTGTCCAATTAAGTCACTAATAAGACTGAACAACCATCCGTTACAGATGTTATGACATCACAAATTATAGATCCATAGCAAATGCTTTCAAAAAGAGGGTTCGAAATTTGAATATAATTTAACCCAAGAATTAGTACAGCAGAACAATAAGAAAGAGTGTTATGGGTCAGCCTGTGGGTATATTCGACGATGAATTTAATGAACCGGTAACCAAAGACCCAGTGATCTCGAATTACTACGTTTAAGTTGACTTTAATTACCAAAGGCCAGGTTTACTTGTTAATTAACCTTACGAGTATAACTTCTATACGTTTTGTTAATATGCAGCGATGCATTGAAATACAATCGGGTATATAAAATAAAGTCATGGGAGACGGAGAAAATGGACGACTTTCGTATTTTATAACTGTTGTCAAGCCATACCAAAGCTCAAAAAGTTGTTAAAATCGCTTCATTTTGTGCTTTTGTGTCTGATGATGAATATAAAAATGATCACAGAACACGTGTAGTTTACTTTAAGAAATTCCATTCACTATTTGAAATCGATAAACCAATGTGTGTATTTTTAATATCCCAGTAGTAGGAGGTATTGTTTACATTCCGCAGCTAAGTGGGTATTAAGTACGCACTCCAATCGTGAAAAATATCACGAATGCGTCTCCTGATGTGATTTAAGCAATTTATAGTATTAGGTATGTACCATATAGCGTGTGATATCATTCGCTTGTTTGCATATAATGTGTAATTGAGCAACCTCCGAGTATTTTTGGACAGGTCCGGTTCGTTTCGACAATGTGCATAATGTCAACAATGATGGGCCGATAGATACTCGAGTTTAAGTTTGTTATTGTAGTATTCGTATTTATAGTAGAGTAGGAATGATTTTTAAGAAACCCATTTTTGCGATATACACCTTCTCCTTTGACTCGCATAAAAACGTATATTTTTTTGCGATTTTTAGCTTTATTATGCCTTTAAAATATTTTAATTCTATATAGGCCTAGATAGTAACGTATGTAGATGGTAATCTATTCAACACAGCCTTTTTATTATGTTATGTCTCAAGTTTTGCCTGTAAGTAATATAATAGCTGATAAAAGGAAAGTTATCTCATATACATATCGATTCATATAGAAACTAGTCAGGGTTGTCATTACTTTTGGTATTATAAAATACTGTATTTTAAACAAGTTCACTTCAAAAGCCAACATTTTTATAGCAATGTATATAATTCTTGCATTTAATAATGAGAGATATACAAATGCCCACATTAATATATTTTTTTATCAACTGCATATTTTAGGCGATGGAGTGTAGAAGCTTTCAAGTTGTACTCTAGTCTCGCAAAATCTCCCGAAGCGCGATATAGTGGTCACATGATCATGCCTGGATACGTGTTTAGTAACACCGAAATAAAAGTAAGTTCCCTTCCAACTCACACTACTCTCACACAAAACAGAAAACACAAGACTTAAATTGAAATTATTTATTTGTTATTTGCATCAATCATATTTTTATACCGACTGTTTATCACAAATGCCTTTCGCTAATCCGTGCAATAGTCTACTATACTATGCTCTAACGCCCATCTAGCTTACTTCACACTCTCGCCAATTTCAGAGTTAAAGTCAGATTTTATATGTTTACCTTGATACCACACTAACTCTTTCTCTAAACGAAATTTCTTGACTTCAAAGCTCATGCTTAAATTGTTGTTCTGCTATTCTCCTCGCACAGCTGAAACTTTTTGTCTCTGGTATTTTTATTCACCTACGATTTGCTGAAGTTGTAGCTCCAACTCGCCACATGGTTGTTGTTCGTAAGTCATTCAACGTTTATGCAAAATAAAAGAATGCGTTTGTCTCTATCGGCTGCCGAAAGTTGAATGACTTGCAACGCCTAACCACGCTCGAAAATCTTGTGTGCTACCATAGCGCCCCTGTCGGAGTGATACACATTTAAAAGGAAAATTAATCTTCTAATAATTCATAAATTCAAACGAAGAAAACTTATTTGATTTGTATTAAATGTAGTCATGAGAAACCTTTCTTTACAAATTTTAAAACGACATCATGACTGACAGAAAAAGAGCATTGCGCCTTAATAGCTCTCATTAAGATCAGTCCTTTTACTATTACCACATAGTTTATATTTCGATCAAGGCTTCTGCAATCATTTCTGGTTTGCTGTAAGTTACAAATGCCTGCAATAAAATACATTTTAATCAATTCCCTTAGCAGTAATTAAACCTAATCTCATGAAATCGCATTTGGTTTGCTAAATACGAGGCGGGTGTGTGTGATTATCTTGCAATTATCTTATCAATAAATTTACGTAAATGAATATCCTTGTGTATGGTAATGCCTCATATCAACTACCATTCCAAACTATTCTGTATTTATCTGAGGCTAATCAATAATTATTTATAATGCCAACACGTAAATCATACTTACATATACATAGTGAAAAACACAAGTTAAATGTATGTTCGGGTAATATGTTCATTACTTGTAGCCTGAAGTATCATACATAAACAATATGTATTTAATACGATATTCCCCTGCGGGAACACATTTTTTGGGTTAAACGGTACCACTACCTCGGGCAAGAACTATATGTTCAGCTAGACGAAAGAAGAGTATTCCGAAACGGCGAGGAATATATTGGCATCTTTACAGCTACGTCGTTAATATCGCAATCTTTATTAGGGGTAGTAAAACTGGAATGTGCTTTTTACTTTAGTAGTGAATAAATACACCAATAATCACAAAACATCGGTAAACAATTTATCAGTTCACTATGAATATCATTTCTTGTCATGATCCTAAACTTACATAATATGTAAAATTTAGTGCTTGTATTTCATGAATGCATAAATTCAGTTCTTTCTTTCATTGCAAGATAAAAGTATTACAGAGGAAATATATCGTTACAAGTGATATATGTTTGCTATTCCAGAATCCAATTTACAAAGAAATCGTGTTCAGTTTCCGCGAACTGACACCAGGGGAGCTACGAGCGCTTGGTGTTGATTACAAGTGAGTGAATAATAACATTTTGTAGAAAGACAAACATGGACCAAGCAAACAGTTTATGTATGCCATAGCACATGTACTTAAACCAAGTCCTTATCTCATCATAATAGCACGTTACTTTTCGTGAGTAACACAATCGTCCTTATCGAAAAAAAGCTTGAAGAAATTAATAATCTAAATTCATGGTTAATTGATACGTGAAGTTTCCTTTTAGCATTTTCTGCTTTCGTCACAAACATAACAACAAGAATGCGTCGTTGTATAGTGAAAACAGTATAAAAAGATAGTAAAACCAAAGCTATGCCTGAAATGAAGTAGAGGTAAACATTATTTTCTGGAATCTCTGTTATATGTAATTTTGGTAATGATGGTTCCCTATTAGAAGTTATTATGAGTTACACCGCGTCTTGCGGGGTGATACGGGTACCAATCGGCGTGCGCAATTGTGATATTCATTTCCAAAACTCTTGGAGCCTGATATGAAAGAATATTACCGTTCATCTATGGAGAGTTTATATTGGAGGTTTAATAAGTTAAAAATAATTGAATTATAATAATATGTGTTATATCTCTTAACCAAGGTATGGATATCAGGTGACAACAGTTATCACGGACTTAAGTCTCTACTTGCCATGGTTGATGACAAGGTAAGTGTGAAGTGTGTAAAAGTACCTATATGCGAATGTGATATGAAGCCACTCGTTTTAATGCAAAATAGTGTGTGTTTATCGTATCTTATTTGTATCTCAGTGCACTTAAAGCGAATAAACTCCAGATCTGGTTAAAAAATGTAGAATTTTCAAGACATCAAAATATGAAAATAATATGAATGCAAGAGGTTTCAGCATGAAAGTCTTTACAGTTATTGGGAAATGTTCACGTAGAGTCACTGAAACCACGCTTAAATCGTCTTTAACGTGACTAACGGGGTAAGTTTTAAAGGTAAACTTACTAGCTCTGATTGTATTTTGTTATTAAAACCACAAGTATCACTTCTTATCACAGTGCATCCATGTTTCCTGATGCACATATCTAAAAATTTGCAACAGGTTTTTTTCTCAGATATTCTATATCATAGGCTATATATGGAGTGCAGTAGCTATAAAGGGATTTAAGGGAAATTTTTATTTTTTGCTAAAGATTTTTGACTGGATGATGTTTGTTGTGCATGTATAAGGTTTGTTTTATTGAGACGAAGTTGTGATTCAAGTTTTAAACACGATCCTCAATGTTTCATACCCTTGATAAAAAAAAACAACTAATAGTTGATATTTTATGATGATATGTTTAATAACATTAGGTGTACAGATATTTATAACAGTCCGGGCAACCATTATTGTCCACCTTTTTATACAGACAAAAGACAAATAAATTTGAATAGCATGTGTTTATCAGTGAAAATGTCTACGTCTAAGAGGTTAGTTTTTGTAATCGGGCGTTATACCACATCGATATTACTAGATCACAGTGAACTTTAAAAGTTGTTGTTGCCATACTTTGTTTCTTTTTAACATTCAATGTTTTACGGTTAGCATAAATACATGTATAATATACCAAACATTTGTTTTTTATAATGTCGTTTAGTTTTAACTTTCCTTTAATTTAGATTTAAAGAAGCAGGTGGCAGTGTGGTCAACAAAACAATCCAAAGCTTGGAAGAGGTATTATACCGCTTTACAATATAGAATTCCGTTAGCAAAACATTTAAATTATCATTTCTTCATCTCTATCATTTTCATATAAGTCAACCGAATTCACAGTGTATGTTATATTAAATTATGCGCGTTTACAGGAGGTTCAACTAAAACCAGTCTGTTTGTTTAAAGACATTTGACATGGATACTAGATCTGAACTAAAATAATTCAGTACAACACATAAAATTGTATACGAAACGAGTTGAAGCAATCAATGAATCAATCTGTGTTTGGCAATATATATTATGTCTTTTGCCATTTACATAGTTAATTTATATATGGCTCATATGAATAATATACTCTAAAATTTTAACCGAATTTCGTTTGTCATGTTCAGAATGTAATACAGGCACTTACAGGACCATTGTAAAGACATTCGGCATGCACCTGGACAGTTGCATCAATTATAATAGGGAATAGAGAGATCAAGTGAGCTTAGGGTGACTTTAAATGAGGCGGAAGAAATAGGTTTCATTGTACACTTTCTTTAGTTTGTAGGTAAATACGACTTGGTGGTGAACTGTTCGGGTTTCCGAAGTCGGGATCTTGTGGGAGATACATCCGTATACCCTGTCAGAGGTCATCTTATACGGGTTTGTTGCATTTGTAATTTCACTTTTCTAATTAGATGTAAAAGTGTAACATTGAGGGAGATGTGTGCGTATACCTTATCAAAGGACATTTTATACGGGTTGTAAGAATTATATATTCACCTCTCTCAATTATAGATGTTAAGTTGTGACCTTGTAAGAGATATGTCTGTATACTTTGTCAGAGGTCATCTTATACAGGTTTGTGACATATATAATTTCATGTCTCTCAGTAGATAAAAAGTTGTGACCTTGTAAGAGATATATCCGTATACCCTGTCATAGGACATCTTATACGGGTTTGTGACATTTATAATTTCATGTCTCTCAGTAGATGTAAAGGTGTGACCTTGTGGGTGATATATCCGTATACCCTGTTATAGGACATCTTAAATGGGTTTTTAAGATTTATATTTTCAAATTGTGATCTTGTGGGAGATACACCCGTATAACATGTCAAAGGTCATCTCATACGGGTTTGTGGCATTTATAGTTCATCTCTCTCAGTTGGTGTAAAGGTGTAACCTTGTAAGAGATATATCCGTATACCATGCCAGAAGACATCTTATACCGGTTTGTGGCATTTATATTTTCACTTCTCGTAATTTTTCCTGATGATTTACTATTCTGTATGATGTGTATGAAAATTACCTTAACTGCATAATAGATACCCTATACAGACACCGTATATACATACCGATATACTATATCTTTGCATACAAAACATTCCTGATTGTCAGTTTATCAAAACTCATTGTGTATAATGATACAAAGTGTGTTTAACATGACATTGACATTTGTTACCAAAAAAATCATTTTGTATATCATTATTTCTTTCTTTCAAAGCCGGCAATTACATACACCTTATACTTCCAGGTAAAAGCTCCTTGGATAAAGCATTGGGTATATACCGATGACCAAGCTTACTTTGTTCCGAGGTATGTGACAATATTTATTAAGGATAAGAAAGAAAGTATGTATTATAAGAAAATATATATAAACCTTATTGGAATGGTAGGACAGTATTGCACATAACTTTAAAATTCCAAATTAGCAACAATTTCTTTATACACTACTTAGTATATAAAACGCACCTCTAACTGACATCGAATGATCATTGTTATCTCTGGATATGTCTCAATTCAAACAGTGTGGGATGAGTTTTAGAGACGCGAGAGTAGTCTTATAACAACACGTTAAATTAGGTTAGCTCCGCTAAGAGTAAATGGAATAATGAGTGACTCACAAAAATCCATAGCAACAAGATATATATTTTTTTCGAGGAAGTTTAAAAGCATTGTGAATAAATATGATGACCATTCCGATATTGGTTATTTGATTTTTTGCCAGTTGTAAATTGAATGTAACATTAACATAAATGACAGATAAAAACTAACTTCACTATGGAGTTGATACATGTAGCAATAATCCTATATTACATAAGACTATCTCTTTAAAGCATCAAATGTGAATTGATGAAAATGTTAAGATATTTGAAACAATTCAATTCATTAACTCAATTTCAACTGTAACCTCATTCTAGTAATCGGCGCTTAGTGTCGCGGTGCCGTTTAACCCAACCCAACTCAATCAATTAATAATTCTAGATAACTGCTGTTCGTATGCCGAATGCAGCACTCGGTGCAACAAACAATTTTATAACATATCATATGGCACCACCGTGACATAACGCTATTATTAGCTCACCTGAGCCAGAGGCTCATGGTGGGCTATCGTGACCGGCCGTCGTCCGTCGTCCGTCCGTCCATCTGACCGTCCGTCCGTCCGTCAACATTTGCTTCAAACGACATCTCCTCCTAAACGGCCTGGACAATTTTAATCAAACTTTGCCAAAATGTTCCTTGGTAGGTCCTCTTTCAAAGTTGTTAAAAGAATTTGATTCCAAGCAGAAATCTGGTTGCCATCCCAACACAAAGGAAAAACTGTTTAGATCTCCTCCAAAACTGGTGGCCAGATTTGAAAATAATTTGGCATAAGTGTACCTTGGGTGACCCTCTACAAACTTTGTTCAAATTATTTTGATATATAAAAAGACATGACAGCCAGGGGGCGGAGTCGGTTTTGCCTATATGTATATAGTGAAAACTTTACAAAATATTCTTCTCCAAAACTAGAGGCCAGATTTGAAAATAATTTGGCACAGATGTTCCTTGAGCGACTCTCTACAAA
>JAULCC010192105.1:0-12986 GCA_032358795.1 Nuttallia obscurata | reverse complement strand
TGAAATCATGCTGTCAATGGATGGGCACAATTGGTCAATACGGAAACGTTTTAGTCACATCGATTTATAGACGAAAAACCAAAGTCGTTTAAAACTTGCTAAACTTTTTTTCATCAGTATATTTCATTGAAATGTAAACAACAAAGACATCTTTGTTGAAAGTGTCCGTAAACCTCTTACCATTCAGTATAATCACTATCATCGTCGTAAGCAATATTCAAAACGACCCTGTTACACTTTCTTTCAGGTGATTGTGTCTCGAATATTATATTGTTACGTAATTCTATGACGAATAAAGTTTGTTTTTAAAAGCTCGCTTTCTCTTCCCATTTTTTATAAAAAAGAACATTTGAATAAACTGTCAGTATCAACTGTATTTACATAACAATCATTTGTGTGCATTTATCGAATGTATTTAGGTGTAAACACTATTTATAATCTTTGTAAACATATTTGCATGGAAATTTACTGATTGCAAATTTAAAATACCATTTTATTTATCTTATGAATTGTGCTGCAAAAACATGAATTGTATAATGTATGAGCATGTATATGCTCTTAAAGCTATTTTTTTATCAAATTTATTTCCCAGAGACTGCTTTTGGGTTTTCTCGCGAAACTAGTTTTGGTCACGTGTTATTGGTTCAAAATATATTGGCATTCCACATACTCGTCGGCGAAAGAATAAAGCGGTAATGGTTTTAGCTATGAATACCACAAACTTACACAATTCCTGTCAACTGTGAAACATTGGTGGTGTGTTCCCAATACACAGATATTTCCCTAGGGGATACAGCTCGACCTGTAACATTGCTAGCACCTGGATAATGAAACATGTGTAGTATTACTTCAACTGGTGTTGGATGGTTCTTACATTGAGTATTATACACTACGTAGTACCTACCTAAAATCTAGCAATATAACAGAGATAATTGCCTGGTAACCGTTCCGTAGATAGAAAAGTTAGCAATGTCTGTGATTGGACACAATACATCTATACATAAGTTAAAATAAAGCATTGACTGTCCATGAAAAACTGTCATATGATAATCATAAACTGCATAATTTAAATAAATGTAAGCACAAGTAGGTACCGAAACCGTAGTGGTAATGTGCAGTTACACTAGATATAACAACATCACCAAAACGACGTAACGCATGCATTTGCAACAGTTATTGCATTGAGTTTGCTATATAAAACATTGCCAATGTTTCGTGTAGAATTGAGTTAGAGCTATTTTACCGCTGCACAGAGTAACACGTAATTTTGTACTATTAACTGTGTGTGGCAGTCACACACTTCTGTTTAATTTAACGCGAAATCGGCCATCTATCTTGAACAAAATGTTGAAATCGATTGTCTTCTTTTAAATAAACACGTTATACTCCTGTCTGTGGTGATATAAATGTTGAAGTTTCCTGATTTGTTTCAATTAAAGGCGGTATGTGCCTGTCAATCTTGAAATACGTAAATGTAGTTCTCACCTGTTTTCTGTTAATTACACACGTACATGTAGCAGAAAAGCTATCAACAATAAAACATAAAGGTACTGAGGTTGTTCCGTACGTGATTACCCCGGACATCTCTCGCCGGTGTAATAGTGGTTGGCACACGGCAAATATGAACTAAATTGCCCCTAATCAGCCTAAGATTTTTTCTGAATAAAGGTGTTTCTCTAATGTGTTATTTCGACGTTTTTTTCCGGATACTGTCCGGATAAAATAAAACCTGTGGCGAGGCTAAGTATATCCACAGAGGCCTGGCTTAAAAAAAACTTAACTTTACCATATAATTTACCACAGATTACTATTTGAAGAAATTGGGTACTTTCATATGATTCTCTATGTGAAGTGTCGTAAAATTCTGTTCGGTATTTTTAGAGATTTTCTTTAAAGAAATTGTGTACTGAATAAAAGAGATTTGACAACACATTTGTAACCTCGTTTGGTCCTACGGGCCAGTAGAGATAAACCCTATTATTACGCTGACCATAGTGGCTAAGCAGTTTTGAAACATATATTTTTTACAGGCATATAAACCTTATATGCAGGATATGCTTGTATCCTCAGTTTGGACTCACGTGCATTAAAATAATTAAAATCCACAATAGAACATTCTGAAGTTAGCTTGCCTAGAAAAAGCATCAAAAGCAAAACTGTCTGTGTAAAAAGAAATAAGCAGAAAAATATATGAAGTCAGCTTAAACTTTGCCATAGAACTAAAACAGTTGATGAAACATAAACAAAATTGAATAAAAATAAACCAAAAACAAGGAATAATGTAGAAATCTAAAAAATGAAGTAATAAATAAAAACATAATAAAGAAAGTAACAATTCTCTCCACTTCGGATTAGATACCACGAGGTCACCCAGCTAGTCCACTACTGTGATGGACATCGCTTAACTTGCATTCCTTGCAGACGGTCCTTGCAAACTGCTACACCGTGTAGTTAGTAATCTTATGCGGCGATTTATAGCGACTATTTACTTGCCACGCATAAGTTATACATGGTGTATGTGTCTAAATGTATCTTACACTGCATACAGGTAATATATTTAACAGAAGTGAAAAACATGGGAAAGTTGCTTATTATGTAATACAATACAAATATTATATATAATTATATAACACAAACTAGTTTATCACGCATTGAAGGTTTTGATAGTACATTTGTATCCGTACGCCATTGATACATTTGGCCTACTTTCAGGAGAAGATACCTCAAAGGGGTACTTCGGAACGTCAAAACAAAAAACGATATTTCTGAAAACCGGTTATATTACTGTTCCTACCGAAGAACAAAAATGTATTCATACCGTCTGGTGAAATTGTATTTAAAGTGTGCATCTAAAAGGTTTCTTTTAATAATCGATACCAATCGTTATTAATAACTTTAATATGTGAAAAGCAAAACTCTTGAGCTCTGTGTTTAGTGAAATCAAAATGTTCAGAAATATTTGTTAGACTTTCTGGAAAGTATGGATTTAGAATAATTTTGTTCTGCTAAGGAATTTCGCAGTTTTAGCAGTTCTGTATGAAATTTAGTGTCGTTTGGGATTATTAATATATAACGTTTAACTATAGGGTATACTTCTTTTACACGAAAAAGGATGACATGAAGAAAAGTCGATGCGTTGATCAGTATTAGTTGGTTTCTAAAAACCACTAGTTTCTAAATTACCATCTTCTTTCTCAACATGAACATCCAGAAAACCTGCACTTGTCTGTGAAAAATCAAATTTAAGTTTATAATGAAAACCTAACCCTAATCTTAAATGAAACGAATGTCATCTAGAAAGGTAATCTAGAAAGCGCATCCGTGTTGTATTTTTTAGAATGTAGGAGACTATCGTTTTCTTATTTCCCCATAAATAAAGACGTAAAACATGATGCCATACGTGTATCAATTAATGTACTTATTGTTTGTAGATAAAGTTCTTCTCCAAATTAAAAATGATTGATTTTTAAAATAACTTTAATCACAATCAAATCGAAGACAGGGTTTTGCTGTTAATTTTGACCTCTGCTAAAATGAGTTCCCGTAGCTAGAAAGGTTTTACATGCGAGTATTCATTTGCTATATTCAATGTTACTAAGAGGGAGTTTTGTCATGAAGGTGGCAACATTTTAACTTTAGAGATACAATCGTTAGTATATTTTAATATGAAGGTGACATTTCAACATGTGGCTTTACAACACTATCTACAATGACGATATAGTTTCCATTTCCGGTCACAGTGGGTCTGTCTGGATAACCGAGGAGGAGTAAATTAGAAAAAAAACTATGAGTTTTAGGAAGTACACCAATCAGTGCTGTTCTAGCATTTTCCGGTGTAATGAATAGACCATCAAGAGAATCTATTAATTCTCGCATATCTATATTTGCAATACATTTATTAATTTCCAGTATTAATTCTTTCTTCGATTTTGATTGAGTTGGGTTTAACGGCACCGCGATACTTAAAAGGCCATATTGCGCCGATTGAGTCTAAATGGATATTTGTATTGTTATTAAAATGCATTATGATACATTACATGATTATATAAATTATATGAAAGAATAAAAATAGCAGTTATATAAATATGGTACTCGGTCACAAAGACAGTATAACTTGCAATTGGTCAATTGAATAATTAAAATCCTAAAAATGTTATGATACAGATTAACTTCTTTTAAAAAGGATATACTATTTTTGTTATAAACTGGATTAAAAAGTTCAAACAATGAATCGACATTAAAATGATTTTGTATAACTAATGCCAGATCAACACAGTCAATAAGAAAATGTTTAACGGCGAAAGGTTCCATACAAAACACGCATTCTGGTTGTTCTTCTTGCTTGAGAAGATATGAATGTGTAACGTGTGCGGCAACGAGCAAGTACAACATCCACATTGCGCACGGATATATATGATAAAGGTGCGTCACCTAAAATTGGTTTTATGACATGTAGTTTGTTATGTATAGTATTATTTCAAGAGATCTGCCACTTGGAGTTAATAGAATTATTAATCAATGGTTTAAAATCTGTGTAAGGTAGTTTAAACTTTGCCTCATTTAAATTCAATGAGGATTTCGCTTCTCTGTCTGCTTCCTCATTACCAAGAATACCAACATGGCTTGGAAGCCACCAAATATTATATTCTTAGAAAATGATAATGTGTTTAATCAACAGTTGTTGAACTAGAGGATTTGACATATTCCTGCTGTTCAGTGATTGTAGCACAGATAGCGAGTCAGAAAATAATAATAAAATTGTTGCGTTGTGTGGAAGATGCAAATCTAATAGCAAGATCAATGGCCTGTACTTCAGCAGAAAAAATAGAAGAATTATCCGGGAGTCGAACTTTAGAGGTGTCATATTTGCTAGTTGATGCACATCCCACTTTGTTACTGTCTTTAGATCCGTCAGTATAAATGGCAGTATAGTTTGGATATTTCGACTTGGGGATTTGTTGTTGATTTTTTATCGATGGTTAGAGAAAAGTTGACACTAGGCTGTTTAAGTGTCCAAGGGGGTATATTAGAAATAGTATATTCCCTTATAGATTCCAGCTTTAATCCTGCATTTTCAATAGCAGTTTTAAGCCGGATACCCATGGGAGGAATTGCATTTGGTTTTTTCTCAAAGAGTGTCTCATATTTTGGATTAAATATGACAACATTAACTGGATTCTTGGGATTTGCATTTACTTTAGATATATAATGCAGAGCCATTTTTTCTCTTCGAAGAGATAAAGCTGGTACATTAGTCTCTGCGAAAAGACTTTAAACAGGAGAGGTTCTAAAAGCTCCCAGAGCTAATCGGAGTCCTTGATGATGTAGTGTATTAAGCATCTGAAGATAAGTTTTCCTAGCTGATCCATAAACAATACTTCCATAGTCGAGTTTTGAACGGATCAAAGACCAATAAAGCCGTAAGAGAACCTTACGGCCTGCTCCCCAATCCGTATTTGCTAACACTTTGAGGAGATTAAGGGCTTTCATACATTTAATTTTAGAAGTTTTAATGTGAGGGATGAAAGATAATGTTTTGTCAAATATAACACCATGAAATTTGTCTTCCTCTACAATAGGAATTTGAACGCCGTTCAGTGTTAAGTCGGGGTGGTCATGATCACACTGAGTTATAGAAGTCGAAAATTTTTTGATCGGTAGCATATAAAGAAATCATCAACATAGAGAGAGCAATCAACATCAGGATTAAGACATTTTACAATGTTTTTAATCTTTATTTCAAACAACGTAACAGAGATTATACTTCCCTGTGGGACACCCTCTTTCTGCTGATGAAAGTCAGAAAGGGTTGAACCCACACGGACTTTAAAATTTCTGTCAGAGAGAAAGTCTGATATGAAAGAGGGTAATCGACCCATTAGACTGCATCCAGATGCTCTTTTTTAATAAAGGCATCACGAATAAAAGACACTAACCGGACAAGATGGTCATTTGTACATCTGTAAGTTCTGAACCTACTCGGAAAGTTTATAACAAGATTATTGGATTCAAGAAACCAAACAAGTCGAGTATTAATCATTCGTTCAAAGGTTTTACAAACACAACACGTAAGAGCAATCGGTCGATAATTTGAAGCATTAGAGCTATATTTGCCTGGCTTGCCTATTGGTATAGTTATAGCATCCTTCCATGATGGTGGTAAAACACCAGTATCCCAAATATGATTAAAATTGGAGAGAAGAGCTTCTATAGATCCAAGGGGAAAGTGTTTTAATAATTGATAGTGAATATCGTCTGGGCCAACGGCTGTATCTATAGACTTTTATTTAAGGAATATTGCAATTCTGCTTGAGTAAAATGCTTCTTATAATCTTCGTCACTGGTCGATTTGAAATTTAATCTAACTTTCTCCTTTTGCCGTTTTGTCTTTTGAAACTGTTTCGAATAGTACAATGATGTAGAATTCTTAGAGAAAGCATCAGCCTATATGTCGGCAATATCTTTATTTTCCGAAGCTGTTTCGGAATTGCCTTTATTCCAGTGGTTTACTGTTGATGTTTTATATTTGCCACTAATTTTGCTAACCATATTTCAAACGTTTTTAAAAGATGAACGGGAGTTTAGTTTCGAAACGTAAGATTGCCAAGATTTCCTTTTCGCTTGTCTAACAGTACGGTGAGCCTTAGCTCTATAGATTTTAACCTTTTGCAGATTGTCCTGTGTTGGAGTAATTTTAAAAGTTCGAACAGCCGCTCTGAGTTCTTTAATAGAGGTTTTACAATCCTTATCAAACCATGGTCGGTTTCGTTTTAAAATTGTCGAGGTCTTAGGGATACATTCCGCAGCGATTTGTAAAAGTATAGAAGAAAATTCAGCGATAGGATCGTCCAAATTTTTAAAACCATCCGGATATAACTTAGAATGACATAATGCATTAAACTTTTCCGTGTTGGTCTTTGAAAATTTCCAACAAGAAATCTGACCACATGTTATGGGTGCACAAATCATCATGAATTCATAATCGAGAAATAAAGTTGGGCTACAAATAGATAGATCTAAAGAAGAATTATGAGTTTATGACCCATGGCAGGGTGGAGATATGTAAATGATCTATCGTTAAAAAGACAAAGATCATTTTCCCCCATAAAATCATCTTCTATAAGTTTGCCATGAATATTGACATTTGAACATCCCCAAAGTGGACTATGGCCATTAAGGTCACCAAGAAGAATAAACGGTTCTGGCAATTGCATGTTTTAAATCCTCCAATTATTCGTTGGTGGTATTACTATTTGGTGGTATAAATATTGAGCATATAGTAATAGTTTTATGTAATGTAACACGGACAGCCATTGCCTGTAGTGGTGTCTTCAGATCGCTTTTACTTTGAGGTAGTCTGTTGTTAACAAAAGCAGAAGCACCACCAGGCGCTCTGTCCATATTAGTAGAAATGTAATTGTAGGTTGAATATTGTTTCAGTGAAATAGTATCAGATGTTTTCAATAGTGGTTCTTGAAGGCAAAGGATAGAAGGGGAAATAGAAAAAAGTAGTAGAAGAATTTTATTATAATTGGCCTTAAGACCTCGACAGTTCCACTGGATTAGAGTGTTTTCCATGATTTATAGTGTTGAAAATACATACTTAGGCTGATATATTTACAACATGAAACATATGGAATCACCCGGCATCTGAATCTTCCCAATCATCAGGCGGGTCCTTCCATGAAGAAGGTACTGACGCAGAAGAATGTTCTTCAGCCTCCATATCCGCTAATTTGGAAAACTTGTTCTGATCAACAGGTGTTGTATCGAGAGCCACTTTCGATATATCAGTGTTCTTGTCCACTTTGTAGCGTATGAGTTTTGGTGGTTTCGCATTTTTGTCTTGAAATGATTTTTCTGATGACATGTCCTTTGAAGTTCGTTTCTCCTTTTTTCTGTCTGATTTCTGGACATTTAGAGAAGATTCAGAGCCTTTTTCTGTTATGTTAGTGTTTTGACTAGTTTTCTGTACATCTGAAGAAGATTGAGAACTTTTTGCTGTTTTGTTAGAGTTTTTAGTTGATTTCTGAGATGTAGTAGGACTATTTTGCTGAGGAATAATGTTAGATTGTATTGGATTTGATGTGGGTTTTGTACAGTGTTAGATGCTTCTGGTTTGGACATGTTAATTTTTTTTTTTTTTTTTTTTTTTTTCCTTTTTAAATATTATTAAGTACTATTAACTTTTGTTTTTCTTTCTCTTTTTTCCAGATGGGACAATATTTTGAAAAAAAGTGATGCCATTCTCCACAGTTTGAACAGTTTGTTTCACTTTCACAATCATCGAAAGCGTGGCTTACCTTTGAATATTTAGCACACGTTGCTTCTGCTCTTTCTAAGTATTATCTTCTGTCCAAGGAGCAAACTATTGTGTTAGTTTATGTTTCCGTGTAAATGCAAAAATAACATGTTTTAGTTTAATATCATAATGAGTCTTCGGTGTAGTGCACACTTTTAATATTTTCCTATTAGCCTAAATGCAGTTTCTGTTAACCTTCGATAGATTAAACCCTGTTTCCTTAACATGTTGAATCTTCTTTTTTATTTTGTGTTGTTTGTTTTCAGTTTTTGCGTTTTGTGATGCAAAACATTTATTCTTGGAGCTTTACAAGAATACTGATGAGTGTATTGATTGATGTTTGACCACTTCCTTGTGGTCTGTGCGTATGTTGTTTGCTGCCAATGGTTAGTACATTTTTGGAACATTGAGTTGCTGCTTTTTTATTTGTATGTTATCTGCGATATATGGACTTCTCGTTCAATTTATTTTTGTTAAGTGTTTCTGTTTGTTTAAAGTTGTTGTGTATGATTGGTTGGCATTCTATAAAGTATTTGGTTGTTTAAATGACTCGAAGACAAGATTTTTCCGTTTCACCTATTGAAATCATTTATAGCGATTGGCATCAACTATTAAAAGAAACCTCTTGGTTGTATAATTCAAATACAATTTCACAGGACGGCATGAACAGAAAAGTTTTATACTGATTGCATTTTAAACATTTTGTCTTTTAAAGCTCATACTATATTGTTAGTTATTTTGAATTCAACTGGAATTAGGTCACTGGCGTTTTTGCTTAGTATAGAATTCCTCACCGTTTGTTCGTGTATCTGTATACATCCCAAATTGATTTGTCTATTGGAAATAGATGTGGAAATGGCCTATCCTTATTTAAATGCGGATTTCGGCTGCCTATCGTGAAATAAATGTGATAGTAGCCTGTCTTTTGTTAATTAAACGCGGTTCCCGCCTGTCTGTTGTGAAAACTGTGATGGTAGCCTGTTTATCGTTAGATAAAGGTTGGATGGCACTTGATTAGCTTAACAAATCAAAACCTCGTTTGTCTTCAGCTCAATTTTATAGCTGCATAACAGTTTAAACGTGCCTGAAACTTTACACAATTTGAAAATGTGCGTTAAAGTGTAAACTAAAAGGTTATATGCACAAATTTATACCGGTCAAACATTATAATATAACTTAAATATAACACCACTGTTCATGAAAGGATAAAATGCACTTTAAGCAAAAAATACGAACATTGAATACGAATCTCAGAGAAAATGAAACCTTACTGTATTGAAACATATCCGTTGTATTCGCAATTTGTATTCTATGAAATTTGTAAAGGAATTCGACCATCTCCCTTGCTATTGGACCTCGACACTCTGCATTCGTAGACATGTCGACACGTTGTTCGTTGTGGATATTCATCCCATAGTAGCATTTAGGCATATCCGAAGAAAATTGCCTTCAAAGTAAAAATATGATTTAATTATATGTCTTTGTTATAGCAAGCAATTATTAGATTGACACAGTAATGTGGCTGTTATTTCGTCTACATCGATTCGTTACAAGCAATATTAACTTAAGATGACCATGTTTAGTCAGAATATGCTTTGATACAGTAATATCGTCATAACTGCAGAGGCACATGTGGACAAAAACAACTTATAAGCGCAGGCCCCTGTACGATTATGAAACTATCTCTCTTAGCCCTATGAATTAATTATCTTGAAATCGTAGCATGAGTGGGAATAGAACCTCGTCTAAATTATGTTCTTAGAAGCTGTTGCCTTATATGACGCTTTGTTTTTGAATGACACCGTGTGTCTAAGTAATTAAGTCGAAATCATTTTGCTGTTTCTGTGTCAAGTCGAATACATCTATGATAAAACTTTACAATGTAAATGGTGAAGTAACCGTATATATTCATTTTGGAATCAGCAATGTTGTTACTGTAGCGTTTCAAAACCTGTGCCAACATCGAAACAGAGTTTAAACCAACGTAAGGATTATTCGGTATTGTCATCAAAAGCGCAATCGAAATGGTTTGACTGTTGAAACTAAGACGTCAATGAACCTATTACAACTAATAATGTAGTCTAATATCACATTTCAAAAGTTAACTTAAACAAAGGTCATTGCATATTCAAAGAAAAACGCGCGCATAGCATGTGCCGCTCTGCGGACACACTACAGTTAAAAAAAAAACAAAAAAAAAAAAAAAAAAAAAAAAACTCAGCAGACGATTTATCTGACTAAATTAGTACATGAGTTAATTTTCTCTAAAATGTTCCTAATTCAAATGCTTTGCGTGCAAGTTACTGTTTACTTAATTTTCGACTTAATGATCTCATATTCTACAGGAGTCATATACTTGTCATGTTCCACCTTACTGGCAATTTCGAAATTTGTAAGTTTAGACATTCGGTAGTTATTGAAACAGTAAATTTCGCCAACATTAGCATATAAGCTACATCTTCATTTTCGTATGTAGTTTGAACAATAGCACGGTGACATATTGATGTCTGTACATTTTCTTATTATGTTTGACATCAGTTATACAAATTTGGAGTGTGAAGAAATTGTTATGTCTTGTTTTCAAATTATGCACGTTTATATGCATTTTTTTCTTCTAAATTCAGACATTATATACCTGAGACCATTAATGTTAGTTGCTTATATTTGCTTTTTTCAGTGACTTCTTTATATGTCTTTATGCAAACTGTTATTGCCTAACTCAAATATATTATCTGACAATGTCATACAACAATTAGTTCGAAAATATATATCATTGGTTATATATAAAACGTAGGTATTATTTATTCGAAAACATGCAAATTGTGCCATTGGTACTATTTTTAACTTCAATTAGGCGTGTATCCCTATAACATATCCATACTTGAGCATTCTGGATGAATTCAGCTACTCTCTGCCGGTTTGATAAGATGATTTGAAGATGGCGTGCATGTTGTTAACGCACTTCATGACGTATGTAACACAGCAGTTTTAAGTATACTATATTGGGTAAGCCATTTAAAAGGGCTTTGTAAGCATTGATATTATTGGTAAATTGGAGATTCAAAAAAAGTCATTTTTAAGTGAGTGTAGTCAGATCTTTTACTGTAAGATAATAGAATGGGATTGTTGCAATTTTTAAAAAATATTGATTCTAGAGAGCATGGATTATTTAAGTAAATCAATAACACGCATATCAATTAAACATACAGGTATAAAGGCAATCAGGATACAAAAGGGCGCAGTGGCTTAGTGGATATGGTGTCGGCCTTGCGTTCAGGAGGTTGCGGGTTCGAGCCCCGAAGGGGACCTTTCTCCTGACCTTCATTTGTTGACACCAAGTACTGGTTCTTCCCAGAAAACGGACTCGAAAGTATTTCTACAAGCCATAGGCTTTTAACATAATTGAGCTAAATTAAAAAAAAAGTTTAAACTGTACTAAATTACATACGAGCGTACATTGTCAGTTTATTTTGAAATTCGATATGATTGTTTGGTTATGCGACGGTATACAATATGTCGATAGAAATATGCTTGTTTTGGACGTAAATATATAAAAATAAGAATAATTCGGATGCAAAAAATGATACTGTCCATATCTGCTATCATGATAGTTGACTTTATAAGTTGTTAATTATGGATTTAATACTCAAAAACATAGAAGACAATTGATAGTTTCTGTGTATGTTATTGTTTTATTAAATGGAACGAAAACATATGCAATAGTTGCATTACATCTTTCTTGCTCCTAGATACGCAAAGCTAAATTCGTATCAAATGTGAAGGTAGTTGATAGAATGTGACGCGAAACAACGTCACGCGTTTCATGTCAGCTTACATACGCCATGTTCATTGTTTACACGCCGGCGTCTTTAGGCGTAGCCCTACATGCTTGTAGTAAAGGGGTTACAGTAGACCTTAACAGATTACTGGGTGAATTATAGGTTGTTGTTTGCACCTGAAAAGTCCAATAACTCACCAAAAAGGATGAACAGAAGGGTTCATAATACCATTTTACCAAGCATCCATTTAAGCCACTTGAGGTTTTATAGTTCTGGATATGTACAACTTTGTTTTGAAACAGAGCTGCATCTATCACCTAGATGTTTCAACTGTACACGCATAACAGGATTTTGAACTGAATAGGTAATAGGACCATTTATATTACAACTTAACTAAAGATCACATATGCTTAGAATGTTTTAAGTCCAGTGCTATGTTGTTTTCTAAGTATGGTGATGTTCAAGCTGTTTGACATTCGGTCAATTATATCTCTAAATATTGGGCGATTCTTATAAATTTTAAAATCTAGGCAGACGACAGTTTAAACAGACGACATTTTTTTTCAGCAGACTAAGCAGCAGGTTAAGGATCAGCAGGTTGAACAGTAGGCTGTATAATTGATTTTATCAAAGCTCTTTCGTTTAAAACTATAACAAAGTTGTATGGTTTTGTAGTAAATATTTTACAGGTTAATCGAAACTGAATATACTTAACAAGTTATTCAATGTACAAGATTTTAATTGTAAGCCTAATGGAGAAATGTATTCAGCAGCCATTAGTTCATATACCGAATAGTACTAACATTTGTCAGACACTGCGTTCTGTTTATTACAAATAGTATGTCTGTATTTACTTTTTGAATGTGACTAACAGCATGTTATGGTTTACATAATTGCTAGTCGGC
>JAULCC010192104.1:0-21062 GCA_032358795.1 Nuttallia obscurata | reverse complement strand
TTCAAAATAGTTAACGGAATCCATTCTCTCTACACCGCTGTGAGGTAACTGGTTCGAATCGCGCTTAAACTCTAGTTATTTCGTGCGAAAAAGTTATTTAGCTAGCTTACGGAAGATAATTGGTTATGCACAGGGGAAGCTTAAAAAGTCGCCATATGAAATAAATTGCGTCAGTTTGACCAAACAAGGGCTAAATAATAAACAAACACTTAAACAAGTATCTTGATTTGAGCAGTAAAACTATAAAAATCAAATGGTTTTTACCCTTAACGTTCTAGAACAACTGTTGTGAAAGAGATTAGTTGGTTTTTAACAAAAGTAGCTCAAAGTGTGCAGGAATTAAATCGGTTCATATGTAGTGCTTATCAGTTATTGTCGCCGCACTGAAGTGCGACGTATTGTTAGGAATGGTTTTTTTTCTGTACATGGAGCGACACGTGTCTTATTTTTTCTAAGATTATTCGATGCAAGATAATTTTGCCTACTGACTATTTAATTCTACAGAAGAAGTTTTTGTAGTGTGTTTTTAATCTTTTCGTTTTTCTTTTTTAAAAAATCCTTTAATTTTTCCCCCATGCGGTGCACGATTTCAAACGGCCAAGGTCTATTGTGACTAACAACATAATTTAAACCAGTCCATGTTATCTTTAGGCTTCGCCACGTTGTGTTTAAATACGTTTACATGTTAAAGTTAATTATGTCAGAAGGCACGATGGCAGAGTGGGTACAGATGGTGGCTTTAAGACCCTTTTTCGATGTCTCGGCAATGGTTCGAGGCTCGGTCGAGTCCTTTTTTTTTAATCAATCCTTTTTTTACATGAAGGTGTACGTATCGAGAGAGATTAAACGATAACATAAGTGCTCTAAGTTTGATACAGTCGTCTCAAAATTGTTTTATTTATTGAGCAAAATAGTTTCGGTATCATGTCAGAATTTAACACGTGTTCAAGCCGAATCACTTCTACTCACTGTTTCTTTTTACGGTACTGCATATATATTTTATTATCTAAATCATTCACATGTACATGATATGAAATACATAAAATAGTTTATAAGGCCAAACTAATATATGTGTATAATGTGTTATTAATAATGATATTACCATGCATTGTATTCTGTAGCTATTTATTTTAAACAACGACACATATAGTACCATGCATTCTATTCTCTTGCTGTTTATTGTAAACAACGACGCGTATAGTAACATGCATTGTATTCTTTGGCTGTTTATCTTTACAGAAGTCATCAGGAATTGTCTTCCGTTGGTTAAGAAGGATGAGTGTGGTTCCGAAGGGGACGCGGAATCATGTTTCTGTACAGGGGACTTCTGTAACGGCAGCTCTACCGTGGCTACGTCGCTGACCCTTATGGGGGGCCTTATCCTGGTAGCTGGACTTTATCAACGTCTTTAGCTGTATTGTTTATTCTCTGAGCTGTTTCTGGTATAACCTTGCACTAAACGGATATGTGTCTTTTGTGTCTACGCATAAAAATGATAAACAGTTCAGACAATGGTTCTTTGAAACAACTTTAGATGATCTTTAATATAAAGTCAATGGGGAAAGTACATATATACTGAAGGGAAAAGAAGCCTACGTCCCTAAATGTCTTTATACTTATAATGTATAATTAAAGCGTATATGGTTTTAAAACATGTACTCTAGTTGTATTCGTAACTAGATGTTTGCTTTGTTTTGTCTTTAAATATTCATATGTACTGATTTTACTAATGTTTCTCATGTATGTAAGCATTTATGGAATGTACAACTGATAACATCAATATCAAAGCAAGTAATTTGTGTGTTAGTACATAAAAGCTTAATATGAATTCAAATATTTAGTCCTACAAATTCAGAAGTTTACGAGGTAACATTTACATAAAGTTAGGTGGGAAATAATTTGTCACTTTTTTCGCAGCTTTTGGTACGAAAGGTTGAATGTGCATTAACGAAGCTTCTTTTATGTTACACGCGGATCTTTATAATAGAAGGCATTTCGAAGATATGGCGTTTATAATATTGCTGATGTAGTTTTAAAATTTTTATTGTTTAGTGATAAGTTTTCGTATTTCAAAGTATTAATTAATTCAAAAGAATTGTTTGAGTCTGTTTAATCGAACTGATTCACTGTAAGACAGTCATCTCGCTTTGAATGTCCATATCTATAGGCAGTTGATATGTCTACATAAGCTATAATCTTAATTTTAACTTGTACGAGCATGTCGAAGGTCCATAAGTGATTGTACATGTACAAAACTATTGTTGAACAGAAATATTTTTGTCATAACAGTTTAACGATATGAATCTCGTGTGAATTATTTAACTATTGTGGTGCTAACAATAATTTGTTGTTAAGAAATTATTTTATTGAAGGTTAAAAACTTATACTTAAATGTGTGATGAAGTGGATAAGGTGTCGACCGTGCCCCCAGAAACTGCCTTTTTCTTGATATTCATTAGACACCAACTTCCGGTTCCGGAAGCGGATGGGTTTATATAAGCCAAAGCGTTCATTTTTTGTACGTGTATATTTTGTCGTCTCCTTTCATAATTACATTTTATAGCTGACCGTCGTTAATTTCAATAATGATGCTCACGAGAAAGTAACAACACTAAACTGTACAGTTAGTGCTACTTATTTTAAACATATTATAGTTTAGGCTATGTTCCATTTACATGTGTTATGACTGCTTTTGTTATATTAAAAAATCTATTAACGCTTGTCCCCGTTTAGGCGCATGATATAATCCAGCAAAAATAAATTAACAAGTCATTTGTCCAGGATAAATTAGTATGGGATACTGATTACTGAGACTATTTCCTTGATACATTCTGAAACCTAAATTTTAAATGACTTTAACGTTATTTTAATAATAGCGCTCATATTATAGTATTGCAGGGTCGATGGATAATTGTATCATTTTATGCCGAGAATAAAAACTAAATCTGAAATTGATATGACATATTCTTGTGTCGGAGAATAGCAACTGCAAACTGTTCATTTCATTTTAAATCTGGGCAACTATAAAATGATTGTAAAGATTGTGAAATGACGCTTCAAAACATCTCGGACATCTAACTGTTCGTCTTGTCACTGAAAAACTTTTTACGATACAATTACCTGAATGACAGATATACCATAAGTGTCCCTTAGTTTCGTTTATTATTGAATCCGAATCTGACCCTAACAAACAGAGAGGTACTGTGAGAGAAGGAATGTATTTCGAGATAGAGAGAGAAGTCGTTGAGTTAAAAAAGTACCTGTTTTTATTATGCATGCCATCTTTAAAACTTTTTATATAGATTTATATTTGAATGCTTCATCACCCTTTTTATAAATGTCTTACAAATAAAAGCCTTTACATATATACAGTACTACATAAGTGTGTTTATTCATTTTAACCATCTTCCCTTTAATATGCTTGAGAACTTTCAAAACAAGAAGCCGCTTGCAGACACGCGACCCTTTATAGATAGACTCGCTCTACTGGAACATTAAAATCAACGTGAATATGCAAACAAAACACTAGCTGATGCTATATGTCAAACTTCAATATGTATCTCAATGTCTGCATTTTTAGCTCACCTGACCACAAAGTGGTCATGGGTGAGTTTTTATGATCACTGTTCGTCCGTCTTCGATTCCGTTACTCCATCCGTCCGTCAACTTTTTCTTTAAATGACTGCTTTTGTTATTATAACTACTATTATTATTATTATACAACAGGCATAACAGAATCAATTCATGCAATTAATGGTTAATGTGGCATTTAGGGTTATCTCAAGTGTCATATTTTCTGTCAAAACTTCTTAGCCATTGCTGTAGTAGTAGAATTTTACAGAGAGCAGATGTGTTTGATATATAGACTTCAGTTTTAATCAATGATTTTAACCTTATACTGTTGACTACAGCCATATGTGGTTCAGTGTGGCAGTTTATATTACCATCTATAATATGGGTATAAAAAGTACCACTACACATGTATTATGTAATGTTACTAGGTTAAATAATATATGAACATTTTCTATTAGAGATTAATGATTAAACAAGAGGCACTTAAATTCGGTCAGAAATTTGTGATCACCTATTGCTTTAATAAGCCTATCTTTTACTTCTATCCTAACAGTGCAAATATACGAAGGTAAATGCTATTGATTTATTACATTTCAAAAGTAAAATTATTAGTCTTTACAATGATGTCAAAATGGCTCACATTGCATTTTCTTCGCTATGTCTGCAAAAATCACAGTTTGTCTTCACAAAGAGGCATATATAAAGGCCCTGTCAGGAACAACATCAGAAGTAACCACCAGCCAACGCTCCATGGACATGTTAATTCGTAATCTCTTTCAGTTTATATTATGTTTTCAGTTTTAGTTGACTTATAGCACTTTGATGTCCAACGGTCATGATATGAACAACCTTGGTAAAATGCCTAAAAATGATCCAAATCAACCTAATAATTCATGCGACAGAGGAAATTGAAGATTTCACTATACAATTCTTACAAGTACTGAACCTAAAGCAAGATAAGATATTACACAAAAGATACAGCTTGAACAAAATTCAGTTAGTGAAAGAAAAATGTTATCGGCACGGAACCATGAAATATTCAATGGTGGGTAAAGTTCTATAAACAACTTAGCCATGTAATATTCCTTGGTAGATAAAGTTCTACAAACAACTGAGCCATGCAATATTTAATGGTGGATAACGTTCTATAGACAACTGAGCCATGTAATATTTCGTGGTAGATAAAGTTTTACAAACAACTGAGCCATGCAATATTTAATGGAAGAAACATTTCTAGATATAACTGAGCTCTGCAATATTTCGTGTAGATACATTTCTAGAAATAAATGAGCTATGCAATATTTAATGGTAGATACAGTTTAATATTAAATGGTAAAATACTCGTATCTTCAGGCAAAGAACTAGCTTTCATACATTAACCAATCTTAGAAGTGTAAAATTATATCAACAAACAGGTCAAACTAGTGTTGATAAAAACAAAATAAAACCCAATCTGATTAATGGGAGACAACTACCTTGATAACAGACATTTAAAAAGAAGCAAACAGTCCTGCAAGATTTATCGACCGTGCACAAATGTGCACATTCAAAACATACCAAACTTTATATTGTACAGATGCACATATGCATACTCGCCATACAGAATGAAACTATTGAACGTGCTGGCCTGATTCTTTTAAACATGTCAATTTGTGATATAATTGCCACAATATGCGAGGTACGATGTATAGAAGTGCTTAATGCAATATCACAATTTAGTTATAAAATGATGTCTGCAGTAAGATTTTTATTAAAAAACTTCCTCCAATAAATTTTAGGAAGAGTTTTAGCAAATTTGATGTTACGCATACATTTCATGTTTGTCTGAAGCAAAGTGTTTTGCTCGCTAAAACACCAATCATGAAAACACATGTGTATGATGTGAGTTTACAAAGCATATAAAATACGTGCGTGAAAGTTTGTGGACTTCCAGTCTGGTTACTCTTAGTCAACATTTTTTCTTTGAACAACGTCTCCTCAAACACCACTTGGTCAGTTTCAAACACCATTCACATAAATGTTTCAATGGCAGTTCTCTTCCATATACAAAGATGGTTCCATGTAGAAAACAAGGAAACATTAAGATAACATTCACCTCAGAAACTGCTGGTTCAAAATCAGAATGAATTCACTGAAATATTCATTAGACTAACCTCCATGAAATTCATTCAAGCCATGTTGATTTATAAAACGTTCGTGGCAGCCAGGGGGGAGCTAGGTTTTCACCTTCAGACCTTATGGGTAATGTTGAAAATGATTTCCCTAGAAACCGGTGGTCCGATTTTAAGATATTTTCATTGAATATTATATTCGACGACCTCAGAAGTCTCTTATTTTACCTGGATTATTATAGTAAAAACTTTTAAAAACACTTTTGCTCTGAAAGTATACCAACTAGAGCTTAGATACTGTATGCATGTGTATCATTATATGCAGGTCTTCTACTAAGTAAACATGATGACCATGTGGGTATAATTAGTATATTTCTGTCTGTCTGCCTCTCTCCCCCCCGGGGTCATTCTTGCTATTCTGTCGGTTCACTCACTTTATAAACATAATCTCACTCACCTCTGGCTTTCTGCTTCAGTATGCGCACTATGCGAGAACTATGAACCCGGTATAATTCAATTCTCAGATATTATGAAATGCAAATGGACGTTACTTCTACGCCAATGCATTCTTATTCATGTCATACGCAACTGCAGGCTTTGCACACTAACGGCAGGCATCTCTAGCGTGTGTGAGGATTAGTGTGTAGCTAGTTTTTATAACCAAATTCAATTGTAACTTTATTATAGAGTTCTAAGATTGGACTCTTCTCTTCATCAGCATACAAACTTTGATACAAATTATCGACTAAACAAAGTTTAAAAAAGAACTAAAAAGTCCTGTTATTCTATGCAGACTGGCTATCACAAACATGATTCACCATACTGACATATCATTTACTTTGCATTACATAACCAGTTTTTACTACCAGCATTACATTCTTTGACAATTTATACATAGTCCGTAATATTAAATCTAGGATAACTTAAGGTCTATCTAAATAAAATGTTTTGACATAAAATTGAATTTAAAACATTAAAATATTTTAATTGAATACATTGGACTTAATTATCTTTAACTTATATTATATTAAATAATTAAACCATATTTAAACAATAAATATATAAATTGAATTGTTTTAAAAAAATTGATTAAACAAAATAAGATGAAATAAAATAAATTTAAATTAAATTAAACATGTTCTTCATACTTCAAAACATTGTATATCTTAATTCTGTTTCATTTATATGTTCAATGAAAAACCTTAAAGTAAACTGTCACATTATCCTACAATAAAATTTATCGTTTATGCAGATTTTTTCTTCTTCATGCATATACCCTATTAGTCATCAAGCATAATTACATGACAAAAGAATGTCATTGGTAATCAGGCATATCTAATGCATTCTATTGAATTTAAATATATGTGTCATCACTAAATGGTTGTATTATTATAATGTACACAGGTCAATAAAGGTTCACTTAACTACAACCAATGGAGTTGCTCACTACCTTTTTAAATCTACTACCAAGAGGATAAAAAATAGACCCAGCCAGAAGAATTTGATAAACACAATTCTTAAAGCAGTAGTATCGTCCCATAATGCTTTCAGTACTTTGATAAATTTCTGTTATCCAGGTAGTTGTCGTGAAACTTCACGATTTTGAATGTAATTATTGTTGAAATATATGTGCGAGTTTTAAAGACTGTTGTAGTAGTTATATTTAATACAAATACTATCATTATATTGAAATATTATTTGTAATAGCTGAAATCTTGTATCATACAAATAACATTATTTATTTGTTAATATCCCTTCCAGGGCCTCAAAGTTATTGCATAAGTACTCTAAGACTAACACGTACAAGCACGATTAGCATTGGGTTACATATGTGTCAACTTTTGATTGGTTGATATTGATACAAAAGTGTTTGAAGTCCGTTGTCAGTAAGCGTTTTAATTCCTCGTTACCTTTGGCGGCAAATAACTTTATGTAAGCATGCTCCGTTCAGATATTGGCGGAAAATACTTATATTAGGTATACCACGTGTTTTTCCTTTTCATGTTTTTATGCTTGCTTCGTTCTTAGCCATATTGGCGGGAACTTATCTAAGTATAAATAGCCTGAATGTTATATGACAAATGAGTGGAAGCTGAAAAGTGAAAACAGTATTAACATGAAATGTGATATGGAAAGTTATACCGGAGCATTAAAACGGAGTACTTGTTAAAAGTGTAAATTGTTTGTTGAAAAAGAAAAGTGGTAAAATAAAAAGGTTAAAATTAAAGATTTTTTTGTTATCAATGTGTCGTAGACTAGTTGTTTAATTATTCTTCGCCATATTGAAAATGGTCCCGCGAACCGGATGTTTAGAAGAATTATTTTAAAAATGTGTTATGATTTCGTGTAGTGCCTTACTGTGACACAGTGTAATTTCTAAATGGCGACAGTTTCATCCGCCAAATGAGTGAGGACAAGGTAAAGGAATACTTTGGACAAGAAAGTCGCAAAGGATTTACTGAAAAAAGACGCAAGTAGCTTTGAATTATCTGACATACTTAAACAGATTCAAAAATCAAAGTGTTTGTTGAAAACATATTCCGAAAAGTTAATGCCCAAGTTGACAAACTGTCTAAGATATTAGAATAAGATGAAGCAGATTTTCTAGAAAATGCTTTAGATGATGGTTTCCAATTAAATTTCTTAGTTGAAGATTGTTTTTTAGAGCTTGACCAGTTTAATGAAAGCCTGTGTCTTAGTGATGTTCGCGCTCTCTTAAAATGAACCTTCAGATACAACTAGGCCTGTAGATGTTCAAGAATCAAGATCTAATGCGTACACAACTAAACCAACAAATGGAACTTTTAAAGAACTAAGACCGTAAAGGGAAAGTGAACCCAAATTCAGTGAAACTTCCAAAAATAGAATTGAACATGTTTTATGGAAACAAGCTACAGTGGCGCGAGTTTTGGGATGTCATTGAATCGTTGTAGAATTCTAATTTATCGAACGTGGGGAAATTTCGCTATTTTCAAACCAAATGGGAGGGGAAGCTGGATTGGCAAGGTCAAACGAAAACTATAAGCTTGCATTGCGTCTCCTTTACGAAAGATACGGAAACCAACAAGAATTATAGACATACATAACAAAGTTCTGATGAACGTACATTCTCTTTTGAATAAAGTTGAGAGTCTTAGAGGTTTCATAGATATAATAGAAAAACATCTTAGAAGTTTAGAGGTGCTTGGAGAAAATCTCCATGATTAGAACCAAGTTGCCGGAGGAAGTACTCCGTCAACTCGAGTTCAACAAAGAAGCAAAGTCTGAATGGACACTAACGGAGTTAAGAGAAAAGTTGAAAAACTATGTTGTTGCTTGTGAAAGAGCAGATAAGAAAAAAGTAGAGTATCAAAGTGTTACAAAAGTGAACCCTCTAAGCAATTGAAACGGATTCAAACCACCTTACCGTTATCCTCCTACTACTAGTGGAAATCGATATTCAAAAACAGGAATGAAACAAAGCTCCTCTGAGTCATTGTTTGCTAGTGAGAAAGGACAAAGAGTGAAATCTGAAAATAAACCAAATGAGTGTAAATATTGTTCAAGGTCACACTGGAGCGACGAGTGCACAGAATATAGGGCAGTAGACGAGAGAAAGAGAAAAATCAAAGGTTGTTGCTTCAAATGTTTAAAATTTGGACATATGTCCAATGAGTGTAAAACAAATAAAGCGTGTATGTACTGTGGTGAATTCAACCAACATCAAAGAAGCCTATGCACCCAGAAGTTCTCTACAAAAGGTGATTCAACAAAAACCAACGTCATGTTATTGAAGAGGTAGGAGCTTGTGTAGAGGACATGACAAAGTTTGGAGAGTATGCTTTGGTTTCTGTCGGAGAAACAAAGTTCATGTAAACTACAACAACAGAAGTGAAAAAAGATCTTACAAATACAGATTATGTCAAAACAAGAATTCTTCTAGACTGTGGATCTCAACGAACCTACATAACCAAGTCCTTAGCAGATAAGCCCGGTTTAAAGCTAAAGAAAACTTATGAATTAAAAGTTGTTACATTTGGCAGCGCTCATTCAAAGAACATCAAAACGGAGTTGACTACACTGTATTTGAAGAATGGACAGTATATTGAAATCAAAGCAAACATTGTCATAGTAATCAGTGGTAACATTCAAAGGAAAACACTTAACATTAAAGCTATGAGTGAATTAGGTTACTTAATGAGCTGAGTGGAACTGGCAGATACTAGTCCGAGGAATTGTGAAATGGCAAATGTGGAACTTCCTCTGGGTAATGACTATTACCTGGATGTTGTGCTTTCTCAAAAGTTGGAAGTAACACCAGGACTTTATTTGTTGAGTTCAAAACTTGGATGGATACAGGCTGGACGTACCACCTCCTCTGAAGAAACAGACGACAGTGTACCAAGCATGTTAATTCTAACACATGGATCAACATTCACAGACACAGACGTGTTTCAATGTGTCGATAGTGTTCTTGAAAGTAAATCTGAATAGAGGATTTCTGGCGTATTGAAGCCATTGGTGTAAAAGACAAACCAGACCATTCAGATGATGATTCGGCCATGCAAATGTTTAAAGAAAACATCAAATTCCATGATGGACGCTATCAGGTCACTTTGCCATGGAAAAATGAAATTCATGAACTACCGAACAACCGAGAGCTAGCATATGGTCGACTAAAATCATGAATGAAGAAACTGAAAGGAAAACCAGGACTTTTACAGATGTATGACTCTGTCATCAATTTGAAAAAAGGCGTTATCGAAAAAGTTGAGGAAGCCGAATCAGATGGTCTTCAGCACTACTTACCCTATCATGCTGTTGTCAACTTACAAAAAACTAGTACAAAGGTTAGAGTCGTTTATGATGCTTCAGCAAAACTTACCAAAGAGAGCAACAACCTCAACGATTGTTTATACAGAGGACCTGTTCTACTTCATGATTTATGTGGACTTTTGATGAGATTTCGTCTACACAAAGTCGCAATGCTATCTGACATTGAAAAGGCATTTTTACTCCTAGAGTTCAAGAGTCAAATGCTTTTGCCAGAACAGGTGTAGACTATCTTGGTGCGCTAAACGTGAAAGCTCCTGAAGGGTCAAAGAAAGCGTGGGTGTTTTTTTTTTCGTGCATGGTGACAAGAGCTATTCTCTTGGAATTAGTGCAAGATATGACAACAGAAGAATTTCTTCTTGCTCTCAAACAATTTGTGTCTCAACGTGGTGTTCCAAGTAAAGTTCTTAGTGATAGCGCTAATCAATTCAAACTAACAAATAAAACACCGGATGAAATATGGAAGAATGTGACAAACAGCAGTGAAGTTCTATCAAATACATCATCTTCAGGAATAAACTGGCACTTCATCGTAGACCTAGCACCTTGGATGGGTGGTTTTTATGAGCGACTTGTCGGATTAGTGAAAAGGTCAATTGGAAAATCTCTTGGACGAAAGTTGCTCACTACGATTTAATTGCAAACTTTGTTAAAAGAAATAGAATCAGTCGTAAATTTCCGACCACTTGATGACTTGAGCTCAAATATCACTCTTACCCCCAGTCATTTTTAACACCTAATCCTACAACAGGATTACCAGAAATAAGTGTTGAAGGTGACGATACAAACTATAGTCCTTATGACAGTTCTTGTGAGAGATTGTTGGAAAACTGCTGAAAAGAGGCGTGTTTAAGCATATTTATAACCATATTTTAACAAATAATCTAATATATTCAAAACAGTCCCGATTTTAAGGGGTCATTCAAATGTATACAAGCTATTTGATAGTCATCATCAAATCACACAAGCTATGGAATATAAAATGCAAACATGTATGTTTTTTTGTGATATATCGAAGGCATTCAATCGAGTATGGAGAAAAGGTTTACTGTTCAAACTAAAACAAGCGGGATTTCTGGTTCTTTATTAAATTGGATAAAAAGTTACTTGAACGAAAGAGCTCAAAAAGTATTTATCGGTTCAACTAACAATTATAACTTGAGAAATGCAGATGGTTATGTGCTTTTGAACCGAAGAACTGAAGGTTTTTTTAGTTCATTTATTTCCTCTGCAATTTCTTTATGGAATAGCCTCCCAACAAATGTTAGAATATGTTTATCTATGAATATCGTTGAATATGTTCAGAGCTACAATTTAGAGAAATTACATTTCAAACACCACATGTTCCTTCATTTTTTCCGACTAGCTCAAGATTCTACTCTGCCATTCAAGCACGACTTAGAAATAAGTTTAGTGATCTTAATTCAGATCTATTTACAAATCATTTAAAAGATAATCCCACATGTGAATGTGGTCATGAAATAGTGGATGCCGAGCATAACTTCTTTCAATGCAATAGGTTTATAGATGAAAGGCGTCGTCTTTTTCTTGTCACTCGATACTTCCACCCATTAAGTTACAAGAAATTACGTTTCGGTATTGAAACACTAACAGATGAGGAAACTATTTTGCTTTTTAATCATGTTCAAACCTTTGTAAGGGAAACTAATTGTTTCAATTAAATATTTGCCCAGAGTCACATGAATATTTGGTAAAGAATATATTTACCTTAAAATCAATAAGTTTCTCAAGTCAGGATTTTCTTTTCTTCTTTTTTCAAGGATCGACATTATATATCATCCTTTTGAATCTTAAATTTAGTACTGTAAATCTAAAACTTTATTCTTTTATTTAATCATAAAAACAGTTATTTAGCACTTAACGTAGCCTCTTCCGTAAGTGCTATACTTTCTTTTTATTTTCCTTTAATTCTGTTTCATTCTATAGTTTCAAACCATTTAAATTAAGTCAATCCATGTGTGATTAATTGAAGATTAAAAAATGTTTTATTATAGTTATTTCTATTTTGTAGAAAAGTATCGTGATATGGTTTATAACAAAACATAACTCCATTTGTATGATATTGAAATACAATCACAACTGATACTGCATTAGTTGATTTAATTTCCAAGCACGAGAGGAGGGCCGTAACTAATGTTGGCAGAACTTGTGGCCCAACCCTCCTGCTTAATATTTCTTCAATTGATCTACGATGTACTCCATATTTGAATTGTAAGTCATGTTGCTAGGAATAATAATTTCTGTATACAATGTATATGTATATAAGTAAAACAATATGTTTAAACTAAAGTCAGAAGACCCATAGCTTTGATTTGTATGCAGTTTATGGCATTTTCTATTGCCTTTGTATAGACTTTCTTTTAACAAAATCGAATAATCAATGCGCATACATGTTTTGGCGATAGGCAAGTAATAGGACATAAGCACGTGTAGACCATCATGCAAAAACAAACTATCGAAAACCTTACCTGTTTATACTTACCTTACTCAGGGACTTACACATTCAAAAACATTTATCCTGAGCTGGATACAAAACGATAGATACATCCTCTTAGGGTGGTGCGTTTTCATTGATGGGCAGTATGCTTTGTTGTTTTTGCAACATAAGACAGAATGTAACCATGCAAATGAGGCAAGCAAGTACTTCGTCGCATTAAGTATGAAATAAATATTAAATCTTTTTTTCGATAATTTAATATTTATTTCTCAGTCAATCATTTTAAGTACAAGAAATTGCATAATAATAATCATACAGATTCAGCATAAATAGAATAAC
This sequence comes from Nuttallia obscurata, assembly GCA_032358795.1. Classification (NCBI taxonomy): domain Eukaryota; kingdom Metazoa; phylum Mollusca; class Bivalvia; order Cardiida; family Psammobiidae; genus Nuttallia; species Nuttallia obscurata. The sequence goes on along the minus strand of JAULCC010192104.1, from coordinate 7,769 downwards.
ATCTACAAAATTGCTGTAGTAAGTACATGTATTATGTTTGTCAAAAGTAGAATCTTGAGAAACTCATGTTTAGTTTTTTAGAAGAAGTAAAAGAAGGAAGAAGTAGTAAAGATAGAAATAAAGAATCTGATCATTAGAAAAAATAAGATAGACTGTGTCCTAAAAGGTTACAACAGTATGTTCCATTTGGTGCTGTGATGTGCTATGTTTCCAGCATTCACTGCTATCATGCATTCTATAGTTTCAATCGTGTTAAGTAGTTGAAAAAATTCTAATATCTGGAACAGTATTTTCATATTTACTTTTACAGATGAAGTATTTTCCTATTATGTTTACACAATTAATGATATCGGCATCATGTATGTTTTTAGTATTTCCTAGAGATATACTTTTGAAATAAAAATCAGTAACAATTTGTTTCAAATTAAAATAAGTTTGAATTTCTGGCCAAAAAGGACTAACTTTAGGACATTCAAAGAACAAGTGTGAAATTGTTTCAACATGCATATTACAAAATAACATAATGAAGAGTTTACTCGTTTATACTTCAATAAAAATTCGTTAGTTGGTACAATGCGCACGATGTATTTGTATTGAAATGTGCGGATTTTGGTATCTATTATAGTTTTTAGAGGAAAACTATGGATTTTTCTCCAGTTTAAGCTTGTTAAACATTCTTCCCATTTTAAGTGAGGTTTAATTTTACTTTGTTTTTTAATTATATCTAATTGAATTTTATTTATGATTCCGTTTGGGTTACTGCTTTTAAAGTAGTTTGAAGGAGACCAAAATTTAGTATGTCATTATCCGGATTTTCAGTTTGTATCTGTTTTTCCATCCTTTTGGCAAACATGACATGATTGAATATTACCTCAAAAGTTCAGAATTGTTCAATTGATAATTTTTTAACGTATTCAAAGGTATAGAACGTGTGATGTCTATAGTTGAACAAATATGAACCTTTTTCAACACCTGCATCTAACCATGCTTTATGAAATAGAGTTTTTTCCATTGAGCCTTATGTTCGAATTATTCCATATGATTTGAGTGGAGACACTTTCTATTGTGTCTCTATAATTTACTTTCGCCCATGCAGAAATAATATCTGACACAAAATTGGTTCCTAATTGTTCTTTCACGTCTAGATAGTTTATATTACATTTAAACAATGTTTCTTTACTATATTGCTGCAACCTGTTTGTATACATCTTTTCCAGTCACCATCATTGTTTGTACCATTTAATCGCTTAACCCAGCTACATTTAATTGTGTTAATAAAAACATCGATATCTACCATCTTTAGACCTCCATCTTCATATGATTGTATAATTGTTTTCCAACTTATTTTATCAGGTTTGCCATTCCACTAAGAGTCAAACATTGTTTTATTTATCGTTTTTATAAAATCGTCATCTGGTATATGAGTTTCATCAATGCAAAATTTTTAATGACAGTTATTTTTCCAGTTAGGGAAAGTTTGTGTTTCTTCCACTTTTCCAAGCAGTTACAGAACTCTTCTAAGTTTGGTTTAAAGTTAAGCTCCTGATTACTTTTCTTGTCATCGGTAATTATTATGCTTAGTGTAGATGCTTTTACAGATGTCCATATAATTTTGTTTTATGCTTACAGAATTCCAATTCTTGTTTTGAGTATTTTTAAGTTCCAACCGTGAGTATTATTGATTTTTTTAGAGTTTAATGTTAATCCAGATACAGAACTATATTTATCGAGTACAGAAATCAGATTTCCAAGGACTTTTTAGAACCGTCTATAATAAATGTGGCATCATCTGCAAACGTTGTATGTTTTACTCTTGTATTCTCAGTCAATATTCCCTTAATATCGTTATTGCCATTAACAGCTGTAAGCAATAGTTCAACAGAATTAATAAACAGGTAAGGTGAAAGAGGGTATCCCTGCCTTACTCCTCGTTTGACGTTAAAGAATTCAGACATACACCGTTTGTTGGAGACACAGCTTTGTGGTCCATTGTAAAAGAGTTTAATCCAATTAGTAAAAGACTGACCAAAATTAAAATAGCTCAGACATTTGTAAATATAGTCATAGTTAATACTATCAAAGGCTTTTTCAAAATCTGTAAAAAGTATCATGCCTGGTTTATCTAAATCATTTGCTTTTTTAATAGTTTCTATAATAGTTCGAATATTTTCCCCTATGTAACGCCTTTTCAAGAAACCTGTTTGATTACTCTTAATAATAGAAGATAAAACATTTTTCATTCGATTTGCTATAACTTTTGTTGCCAGTTTATAATCGACATTAGGTAGACTTATTGGCCTCCAATTTGATAGATGTGATACATCTTCGTCTTTCTTTGGTAGCAGAGTTATTATTCCTTGTTTTTGCAGATCTGTTAGATTGTTGTGTTTATATGAATAATTTATTGTGTTCCAAAATATCTTACAAAATTCTGTTGTTATGCCGTCAGACCCAGGACTTTATTGTTCTTTATATCCTGCTGATTTAATAGTTTTATCATCTGCAAAAAATGTTTATGATCGTCTGCCGGTTTTTTTTTCTTGATATAGGTGTTTGTAAGATTACTTTGTTTCTTGTTATATAAGTTCCGGATCAAAAATGTCATTATAATTCACACATAGTCTGTCAGTAGTTTTAGCTTCTTGTTTCTTTTTTTCTAAATTCGTGAAATACTTTGTATTTTTTCTGCCACTTCAATCCATTTTATTTTCGCTCTTATTAATATTCCATTTGTTTTTAATTCCATTTTATGATCAAGTTGACTTTTCTTTACTTTTAATTCTTCAAATATGTTGTTGTCAAATGTATTAGCTAGTTTAGTTTGTAAAACATCTATTTCTTTACGTAAATTATGTTCTTCTAACTTTTCTTTTTTCTTTTCAGCGAATGTGTACGAAATTGTTTCATTCCTGATAGTTCTCTTGATTATTTCCCATATTGTGTTTGGATTACAAGTTTAATTTAATGCTACTGTTTCATTTATACCATATATTATTTTATCTTGATAGTCTCTTTCTAGGAGAAAGCTATCATTTGATTTAAAATATCCAGGACCCCTTTCATAAGCGGTTGTGTTAATATCGAAATACACAATAGAGTGATCCGACCTTAATCTTGTCGTTATTTTACATTTTGATATTGAGATTAGAATGTTCGTGGAAATAAGGAAAAAGTCGTGGTTTATGATTTAAGTGTCAAGTAATTAGTCTAGTTTCTGGGTTTAAAATTCGCCATATATTATTCAAATCATTATTTGCAGTTATGTAGTTTAATTTTTCTGTTGCGTTCCTGTTAATGTTAATATTTCCATTTTCTTATCTTTATTAGGGTCGAGTATCGTGATAAAATCACCCCGATTATATAAGTCTCGCTATTGTTGTCAATTATAAGTTCTCGTAATTTATTCAGAAATTGTGTTTTATCATTAATCAGGGCGTATACATTGATAAAAACAAAATCTTTTTCGTTAAACCGCAGTTTCAGGGATTGTAACCGACCTTCTATTATATTGTTATGGGACAATACATCAAAATTATATTTCGGGTTAAGGAGGATGCCCACACCTACACTGTTACTACTGTTACCACTTTAAAACATTTCCCTCCCCATTCACGTTGCCACTTACTATATGTGCCACTTTCGCAATACGTTTCATGTAGAAAACTGATTGCATAGTTTTGTAGCTTAAACCATTCAAAAATTTGTCTGCGTTTGCTATATTCTCCAAGTCCTCTTTCATTGAATGTCCATATTCTAATACTCATTTATATGTTGAGATAAGTCTTTCAGAAAAAACATATTACATGAAAACATGTTTGCATGATGTATGACTGATTAATAAGACGGTTTTTAAGAGACGGTATAACCTTGCTAATGAGTAGATAGTATGATAACGGTTATACCGTTAGTCATTAGAGTCAAGTAAAAAGATCAGAGTGCAGATAGATTGAAGAGGAAACATAGAGAGTAAGACATAAAAAATGATGACGTCCATACGTGTGTGTATACCAGAAAAAAAGGATCGGCGCCATAGCAAGTTAGCACTGATTTACCTAATGCACTTCGTAAGCTAATACAAAGCTACATAAACAAACAAAATGCACAAAACAACAACAACAAAAACACACAAAAACTAGCATTCTATACCATTTCGATTCTTGTGTGGTCATTATTCCTCATCTAAAGCTTTAAACAAAATAACATGAGTAGTTTTTCACTCATGGGTGCTTTTATAACTTAAAGGTTAAAAAATAGAGCTCCTAACGGTTACACGTACTATTCCGTACATATATTGTTTTGTATTGAACTTATTGATTTATCATATTTGGTGTTAATAATGTCGTTCAGTTTGATTATCTCATTATAAAATACAAAATGTGATGACATTTGGACAATAAAGGTATCGTTGTAATTTTAAAGGTGCATCTAAGAACATAATTTCTAAGCATGGATATATGCATTAACATCATAAACATAAGGTGGTCTAAAAGAGGATGAAAATAAAAAACAAAGAAAAACATAGATAATACGATGGCCTTAAATTCAAAAGGAACACATTTTTTGTCATATATACGACAGTGCGCTATATATAATTTACCTGTATTGACAAAGGTATTATTTAGTGTCTAACAGTACGCAGTTCCTAGCATGTATGTCTACATATAAGTATACATCCAAACATGAGGTTTATAATCATGTTAATATAAAAGTAAAATGAAACATACAAAAACTAGCTCAAAACAACCAGCACAGTGAGGTTTTACAAAAATTATAGTTCAGTGTTTAGCCATATGTATGGTTAATCTGTAAGTGATAATAATACTTAATTGCTTCTATGCATGTCTAATCATGTACATATACCTGTCATAAAAAAAGTGGCGTGCAAGTAATGCATCATTATGCATCAGATATCTTAAAAATACATTTGATATAAATATTAAATCTTATTATTCATTGTTATATAACCCCAGTTTATTTATGTTCAATTAATAATGTAAACTTGATTTACCAATTTTGATTTGAAAACCCATAATGAAACGAACGTGTACATCATTTCCGATTATCCTCGGCTTTTTTCTTGCGTCACCCGAAATGTGAATTTGTTGTAAGTGGATTAGTCGCCCTTTTGAACATTGTTCGCCAATTAGTTATTTTCTTTATTTAAATCGGCAGATCGCGGACTAAATGCTACCCTTGTTGTCCACCAGGTGTCGGTTATGTAAGTCGGAGTTACACGCCCTATGATTTTGAAGTTGCATAATACAATTTTTTGATTTTGTAACAACCAAAGATGGTAATTTGCATGTAGAGTGTATTTATGTAAGCAACTTTGTTCTGACTGTTCTTTCGAGATATAATTTAAAACATTGCATTGTTAAGGAAGACATGTATTTGATTTCAAAACAGATATGGAAGACCATAAATAATACGTAACAATCAAGACGAACAGTGTATAAAGAATCTTCTGTCACTTCCAGTTTTTAGAATCTTTATATACAGCGTTACTAATGGTCATTGCTTTATCTTGACACGCGCAACAGGTACAGCGATGCGGGAAAGGTTTAAGAGATGTCAAAGGAACAGTTTTCATATGAGCATTTAATGATTGTTTTTGTTAGCAAAAAATAAATTGTGCGAATAGAACAGCGTTTGGTTAAACATTATTATATAAAAATGACATGGCAGCGTGTGTGACATTGATATTGTCAACCAGAGAAACAAAGTGTCACGCAAGGCGATAGTCGAGTCGTGGCATTTTGTTTCAAGGGTTGACAATAGCAATGCCACACACGCTGCCATGTCATACTTATTTTAATATTCCGAAAACCAGCTTCACTTTTATTTTTTTTAAATAGAATTAAAACTGATATAATTAGAATTAAGCTTAATGTTGTCGGGAAACCATTAGAACGTTTTGTATACGCAGGAATTGGTGATGTCAGCAGTTTTTGTTTGAAAGGGAAACAACTCGTACACCTGAATTTGCTTTGTCGCCGCAGGCGTTATTTGCCCGTGTATGATATTAAAAATATCAGTGCAGTCACTTCACTACACCGCACTGTCACTTTGGTCACGTGTCAAATGCTTGGAATTTTTTTTTGATAGTACAGAATATTACCTGTTCGCCTACGGGGATTTTGTACGGAAGAGTGTACTGAGGTATAATAATCTGATTTATATACTTACATCTCTGTGTAAGTAATGTGATTATTTCATCCAGTTTATTTTATTGTAGATAAACACTTTACTACACGAGCAGGAATAGAATGCTTATGTTATGACATTATATGACGTAGATAGATATGAGTTACATACTTTTAATTAATGTCAGCATGCCGTCTGTGTTACCGTAGAGAAGGGCGTGTTACTGTTTATTTATCAATACTCTGATGATAGGAACAGCATCGTTGAAAGTAAGTGAAATGAAGCAACCACATAAATTGTTTGAATTGCTTTATTTGTGGAAAGTGTATTAGTTATACTGATGTGCTCATACATGTAGACAAATAGTAGAAACGACTGACATCTGATAACTTTTAATATGACATATTATTATTTGTCATAATGTTACCTTAAAATGTTTTACCAGAAGCCACATTTCAAGCTTTAACAATGAATGATTGATTACATTTACGAATGCAATTATGTGAACTAAACATAAAAAACTGATATATTTTCAAAACACATGAACCCTAAATATGCATTTTCAGTGCATCAAATCGTAACTTTCATGTTTACCTTTATCCTATAAATATAACATTTGTATATTCTGACAGTAACATGTGACACAAAAATATTGACAGTATTACTATACAACAAAAGTTTAAGTACTTTGTTATGCACTGTTAAAAAGCTTTTGTTTTATTTTAACTAGGAGAAAACGCGTCACTTAACACATTTCCCTCAGTAATAGTTTCGCAAAGGTTTGTCGCCTGTCGAAATTAATCTCTCTGTTTATTTACAATGTCAAGAGGTGGGCAACACACTGACAGAAAACAAAAGAAGTTTGTGCACATCACCGGTATATACTCCCTTGTTAATTTCTATGAGTGTCTTTGAAATGTGCTACTTCCAAAGTCATATTTCATGACGTCTGCGGTCGCTGTAGTAGTGTTAGACGTTTAAAGGTTGTGTTTGCAGAACAGCAACAAATAATCTTCAAATCTGGCAGTATCTTCTACAAAGTGGCATTGTCTGAAATAGAACAAGTGTAAAAATTGACGTTCATCCGCATAATTACAAACATGACTGACAGGCAAGTGTCCAAATTGACGTTCATTCTTATAATTACAAACATGGCTGACAGAACAAGTGTCAAACTTGACAGTCATCCTTATAATTACAAACATGACTGACAGAACAAGTGTCAAAATTGACGTTTATCCATATAATTACTAACATGGCTGACAGAACAAGTGTCAAAATTGACGTTTATCCATATAATTACAAACATGACTGACAGAACAAGTGTCAAAATTGACGTTTATCCATATAATTACAAACATGGCTGACAGAACAAGTGTCAAACTAGACAGTCATCCTTATAATTACAAACATGACTGACAGAACAAGTGTCAAAATTGACAGTCATCCTTATAATTACAAACATGACTGACAGAACAAGTGTCAAAATTGACGTACATCCGCATAATTACAAACATGACTGGCAGAACAAGTGTCAAAATTGACGTTCATCCGCATAATTACAAACATGACTGACAGAACAAGTGTCAAAATTGACGTTCATCCTTATAATTACAAACATGACT
>JAULCC010191993.1:0-12987 GCA_032358795.1 Nuttallia obscurata | reverse complement strand
TCTCAACTTTTTGCCCTGCATAACGGCCTGTCTGTATTCTTAATGAATGCGATGCTAATCGCAAACGAGTAATATACGTTCTTAACTCGTACGGCAGAATATCTAAATAATTTTCATAACAAAAAATGGGTTTAAAATTTGAGTACAAATCTATAACCTTATTATTATTTACATCTGTATTCCACTGCTGTATAAAAACATCTATAACTCTTTTTTTAAACTCAGCATGAAATGATTTTAAATTAAAAGCCCTGGGATATTCCCATATATATGTGAACCCAAATTCACATAGTAGTGTTTTTACATTTGACACCCAGTTTTTTCGCCCATTGCAACAATCTGCGTACGCATGTTTATACATACTTGATAAAACTATATTATCTGTTATTACCACTTTACACCAATATTTTATTATCCTTACATAACGAGCAATATACAATGGATATCTACAAAGTTCTCCATATACACCTGCATTGCTTGTTGATAGTTTAACATTGAGGATATTTTTACAGAATCGCAAATGTACCCTTTCAATTTCCTTTGATTTAGAGAACCCCATATTTCAGCCTACGAATCTATCAAATAACTGACACAATATCCTAGGTTTAAGTTTGAACCTCCGACAATGACTAATCAAAACATTTTAGGTTTCTTTGTTAAATAATATCTAGCCGGGCTTTCCAACACCCGAGCTGAATCAGTAAATCAAACAATAATTAGAATCCAGTTGGATTATACAGGTATTTGAATTGCTTAACATTACACATAAATGGTTGAGAATGGATCTAAGCCAGTTGTGTTTAGCACCTTGGCCGGACATCTTATGTGATAGTTACCATGGACCAACCCTTATATAAAGTCATGTTAATTTTGCTAGAAGTTGCGGATTTGACCAATTTACTGTGACTGTGGAATCGCAATAATGGATATTAATTATATCGAGGATTTCTACATTAATACTCAGTGGATAAACTCTTTGTGTTAAGGTTGAATTTATTTAAACTTCGGAAAGCTGAGACAGTATCTATATTTGTTCATAATCGTGTATTGTCATTTACGGAACACCGTTATTGCTAGTTGTTGTGTCAACGACCATTTTGATGTGATATTAAATGATTAGGAAACTGATAATGTCTAGTTGAGTTCTCTTTCTATGCCAGAAACAATGTTTCAAATAACTAAAGATATTGTATTCATTGCAGAAATAGGTAGGTGGAAGGTATTTATCATTTTATACTGATTTGTCCATGGTATAGCAATTAACGTAAAACTTTCTTAAAAATATTTTAAATTTAGACCTTCCATGTGCAAGTAGGCTGAGCTCTTTAAATCCACTTAAAACGTTATTATAATAAAACTTGCAAAACTGATTGAATATGCCTTAAGATATAGAAAAGGATTTAATTACAGTGAAAATATTGGTAGGCTAACTATCATGACTTTACTTCACACCACACTGTTAGAACTAAGTAACGTGTTCATCCTCTATGAACATGAATGGAAATTATTAAATGTTAATTTTTGAAAATATTTCTACTGAATATGAGTTTTCTATGAAGTATTTGTGTGTAAATTCTGAATAAATATACAGTTTATCGCTTTACAAATGGTTATAGTTGTAAAACATATGTTATGACGATGTAGTATGCATTGTTCGAACTTATAAACCCCGACCTGACATCTCTCTTTAGCATAATTACACAGCGACTTGTCTTTCTAAATTTGGGTATCACTTTTTTCCACTTGAATTTCCAGTGAATACCGATGAATAAATTACAGGAGCGGAAATTGAGGAGGGGAATGATAAAATGTGAAATACCTTATAACTTTATTTATGTATCAAATAATAGTACAGCAATAATAGCTCAGTTGATAGAACAGCTGGTCAACGGTAACCTGTGTTTTTATTATCGGCACATGTGACATAAATGTCAAAATATCATCTTAATTCCGTGGAATTGACGTCTGAGACCAACTGCCGTTTTGAGTGGATAAACGACTGATTTAGGATGTTTTGGATGTCTGTTGTACGTAGAGAACACTAACCTTAGTCATGTCGCCTATCGGCAACTCGGCTGGTATTAATAGTGTTGCAATGAATCGATGTAATACATTATTATTCAAACTTAAATAAGATTAATTAACGGGTGGGTTGACTCTAATCTATCTTGATCTGGGTTAGATTATTTGTGGGCCGAACTAGCGCGATTTTCCCCCGGATATAAGCACATTGAGACTGGGCTACTGCTTACACAAATCTGTAGATTGGTACAACTGTGGTATTTACTATTTGTGCATTTGTTGATGATAAGGACAATTGAAGGGAGCCAGTCGAATCATAGGCCACTCACAAGATGGCCGAGGCATGCTAGAAAATACTAGGTAAATAAAAAACAGCGGCTTAAATTAAACGAATCCGCTTTAAAAATTACGTACATGTATATAGATCTTACGGTGTGTTTGTATGTTTGTTCTTTCCATTGCGATGTATTTCAAACTAGATAAAGACAAAACATTTGTGAGATAAGATCAACAAACACGCAATGCCATCACATGTAAGAATCTAGTAAACGTAATCAGGATGATCCGGTTGATTCAAATTAACGAATACCTTCCTTCACAACTTCGATAAATAAGGGGTATGTAGAACTGCACATCTAAGGACTGTGGTGATTCAGCGAAGTATGCACTTAGATTTATTAAATAAACCTAAAACATAGATATTGGCAGTAAAATCAGATTGTGACCGATAATACTTACTACATAACGCCACAATTGCTTTTTATATTGAAGTAACTGCATTGTTTTTGTCAATTCAACGAGTCGTATTTACAATTTTATTTCTAATAAATCTAATGTGGATGGCGTAAAAATGTCAGAGTTTATAGGCGCGGAAAGTACATTTGGGCTCGCAGAATCTTGTTTTATCATGTCGTTAAAATGTAAAGCATAGTTGTTGTTTGATATAGCTTCATAAAGCTGATTATGCCTTTGATTCTAAGATTACGTCTCTTTCCTGATCTTAACATTATCTTATCGTACAAAAAATGAACTTAGATAACTACGAGTATATTGCCGCTGGGTTTTCTTTTAATCGTATGTTGAACAGAAATATAACTCTTCAGAATGCCGTTAAAATTCTACGATACAGAAAATAGTTTTGATCAAAACAAAACTCTCTGGTTCTTGAAAAAACATATACCTGGTTTCTGTTTGGCTAATTTAAAAACTAAGGACATACCAAAAGTGCATAACCATGGTTCAGAATTTGTATTTCGTCTTGAAATCTTTGAATAACTATGCATGTACTGATTATGCACATGCAATTATTTATTACAAGTATTTGTTTGTACTGAGGAGGTTTATGCATGGAAATTATACAAACTGATTTTAGAAACAAACATGATGTAATAATTTACATATAGATTTCTGGAAAATAAAAAGTCACATTTTCACCTGCCTGATACTTTTATACAACCGTTGGTAAACTATCTTTGTATGTTGCGCCGCAGGTTTTTTGTTTGTCCGTATGTCTGTCTTATGCTAGGCTAAGCGCTGGTATTGTTATGCATGAAATGATGTTAAATACCACAGAGCGGAGATTTCCATTGGGTTGTTTAACACAGTTTTTTTAAAAAAAAATTAATTCGCTTTTACCATGATTTCAGTCATATCACGACGTCCAGCTCATTACAGATAGAGGAAGACCCCGGAGGATCTCTGTACACTATTTCAGGCACAGAGCGCAACCGGGTAGAACCATCGACCTACCGTAAGCCAGTTGAAAGGCTTCCTCACTTGAAAAATCAGAAGTGCCCAGACCGGGATTCGTACGCACAGCGGTGAGGGGCTGAAAGATTGCAACTCAATGACTATAACCACTCGGCCACTGATGCCCATTTAACATAGTCATAGAAAGACGACGGTTAGCGAATGTAAATTTTTTTTTATCTTAAATAGGTTATTTGAGATGTAAAACTTTCAGTGTGACTAAAGTACATCCTCTCAATTTACGCTGTGCTTTTAGGATCTAAAGACAACGTATTGACATAAGTTTTCTGGATAATATTAGCCAGTCATTCAGGTCGTAGTTTTAAGATTCTGAGAGTGAACTTACAATTTCCATATCTAGCGGAGTCCTGTAGAAACTTTCATGGATTCCTATTTTTACGACGACCAGAGATTACCTGTTACTGTAAACATGGGAGCTACGCGCTATATGACTGACCGACAAATAAAACAGACATATATAGCTAAATCGGAAATTATATCATCCAAGAATTTATCAGTAACAGGTCATCTTCAGATCTTAGTAAGATCCTGTAGTTTAGTCAGATTGTATACATTCGTACCATATCACGATACTATTTCCCATTTGCTCAAGTCTTCAATCATTTAACAAAAATCTCGATCAAGATCTATGTCCAGAGATGGCAATATTAAATTTGCTGATAAAGATGACTTTTTAGAGAATATTTACGCTTTCTATTTTGTAATTATGCAACAACTATAGCTCTTGTTAGAGTAGAGTATATGTGATCTGGACCCTTATAGTGTTATAAATAGGATGATGTATAAAAGTTGGTCACTTATATTTTGTACGTACACATTATAATATGGACTCAACATACAAAGACAGCAGGTCGTGATAATGTTTCTTATTTAGCAGGGAAACAATATATTCGAACAGGTGGCATAGTTCCTATCACGTTATAATCATGGTGTTATGTTTGATGCAAATACTCTTAAACTGGGGCCAATACTTTGAATGGAAACGAGGTCTCTGCACGTTTACACCCTCATTACATACCGCCACTACAATAAGTTATATTTCGAAAACCCACTATCATCTGTTTCCAGAAATGACGAAACTGCTTGGTGGAAATAAAACTGCAAACAGAGGGGCGTTACTATTGGCTGTAAAATAATAATTTTATATCATATAAGAAACTCATATGCCTGCATTCGATCATCTGTCTGTATTACTGAGAATTTATCAATGTAACGTCTTGCTTGAATCAAGTTTGATCACACCTGTTTCTATTTCATCTTATGTAATGACATCAGCGACAGCTATAACTTTGATAATGCCACTGAAAACGATCATAGGTATTTACTTAGTCATCACGTACGATTATGTGGCTTTATTCAGCACGTTTTATTTTGTACCAATAAATGCATTTACCGTCCTTTACATAAACAATGTGGGTTATTTTCAATTAATTGTGTTTTTTTATTAGGAATGTAACTTCGCTTAACATTATTTCAGTCATATCGTGACGTACAGCTAATAACAGGCGGAGGAAGACCCCGGAGGACCTTTGTACATTAGTTCAGGCACGGAGTCCTCCGGTATAACCACCGACATACCGCAAGCCATCTGAAGAAATCCAAAGTGTCCAGACCAGGATTCGAACAAACAGCGGCGAGGCGCTGAGAGATTGCAAGGCAATGATATTCGATTAAACCAACGGTAGACTCTAATAGAGCAATCCACGGAGAAGCTATTTGTACCGTTGGTAATGTTTGTTATATAGTTCAATAATTATTGTTGACATAGGGAGTTTTAAAAATGAAGATTTAATAACATTAGACTAAACACTGAGATTAGTGTCCATAGGTGTGTTAACTATGATAGAATCGGATAAGTACAAACACAATAAGTAGTCTTCAAAACCTTGATTTGTGTCTATTCTATCATACAAATCAGACGACTGTGGAATTTCTGGAACGAAGAGAAGAATTACAAGCTTGTTTGCATAAATCAACTGATTTAAGTTACTACATAACTAACATAGCTGTTATATTTGACTCTGCGCAAAACAAACCTTCTTTCGTAAACTATAAAAGAACGCTAAATTAGATAATCATATTGTTAGTTGATACACATTCTTTGATTTATCCGTTTCTGAAAGTTACCGTTCTACACGGACTGAAATTCACTTAATAGTTAACAACCATTGTTTTGAGTGGATCTGATTGACGTTAAACAATAAAAACGAACAGCAAATGGTCTTAAACAATGTTTGATTAATCAATATGGGGACCCCAGTGGCCGAGGGTTTATTATCACTATCTCTCAACCCCGCGCCGATATGGGTTCAAATCCCGGTGAGGTCACTTCGAATTGTAATGTTAGGAAGCCTTCCAGATGGCGTACGATAGGTTTGTTGTTCTATCCGTTTCGCATTTTGTCTGAAAAATTGTACTAAAGCCCCGCGGTGTCTTCCTCTACCTGTTATGGGGATGACGTCGCGATGTGACTAAAATGCTGACGAAGCATCGTTAAATTCCCAATTAACAAAAAACAAAAATAGGTTAATTCTTTAGAGTGGAATGATTCTCATTATTGCATGGAACAATTATCGAAAATAGAATAACAATCATGCAAAATTGTACAGTATACGAGCACAACAAGTGCAAGCAGCAATCATCTATCGACTGTTAAAATGGAATAATACAAACAGGTACCACAGATAACGTAAACATGGTTTAAACGTTGGTCCGTATTGAAACATATGCTATTTGAGTAAAAAGTTTCTTATGTGATATACATTATTCAATTATAGTCATCTAGTTGTAAAATATTACGATATCTAATCAAATGTAATACAATGTGTATAATCATATAACATATATAACGTAGTCGAAGTATTTAGCGATATAAACAATGCGCGTACTGCCGCTATAATAAAGGTAATGAACGACCTGTGTGATCAATGTAAGAGTTGAGTATTGCTTATATTCACACAGTTTTATCAGTACAAAACTAGAAATGTAATCCACAAGCTAACAATTACCCTTAACCAATCCCTGAACCCAGTTTAAGTTTATCCCTACCCACCTCCTCCCCACACATGAATTCCAAGGGAATATTACAGGTTCACAAAATCACAAAGGGTCACATCATGGCCATTGATATCTGATTTTTTTATTGAAAAATGACAATGTAGTAGGCCAGACAAATACCGGACATATTTTAGACCAAGCCAATTTTGCCTATATTTAGGAGCCGTAACTCCAGACACAATCATGTGACCCCTAACAAATCACAGGGGCAACGATTCACAACATGACCATTAATATCTGAAAGTTTAACAAAGATTCATTGAAAAATAACAAAGAAGTAGGCCGGACACAGCTAATTTTACATATTTTAACTCATTAAGGAGCCATTGATATCATGTGTCTCTCACTAAATCCACAGAGGCAAAAGTTTACATCATGGTCATTAATATCTGAAAGGTTATTAAAGATTCGTTGAAAAATGACAAAGATGAATTCCGGTCAGAATTGAGTGGATAGAGTGTCGGTCGGCAGGACAGACCGTCGGACGAACAAACGGGCGGACAACCTCTTTCCAGTATACCCTCCATAATTTTGTTTTTGGGGTATAGTAATATTAGGTGATTAGGAAATAAATTGCACTATACAAATGTTATGTCGTAATGGCTGACCGATTAGATGTACGAAAGCTTTTGAAACAAACCTTTCCGACCTGCAATCGACATCTTGGTTAACATGTGTTTGGCGAACAGACGTTTGAAAAGCAAAGTACAGTTTCGTTCATAACCAAAGGTAATCGTAGATAAATAATTCTACAAACTAAGGGAAATTAAGTCATGCTGATATGGAATGACATTGTTTTCTCAGAGAACTACGCTGTGTCAAAGTAAAACGCTATAATCAACGATTTGTGTTTGTAATAAGAGAGCAAACACGTCATCAGCTCATTTGTTAAAAATCATCCATTGATTGAAATAGTTGGCACCCCTATTTATTCTGATGTTGATATGAACTATCCATATATCAATATCATAAATGAAATCCTACAAAGACCCAAATGTTAATAAAATTTATAGACTGTTACTATAGGTACAAAAAGTATTGGTCTATATCATCATGGTGCCTTTATCTCGTTTCCATATCACCGAATATATAAACCTGTCTAAATGTTTGAAGCATACTTCACTTGATTTATAGCCATGCAAATGCTATCTTAATGAATAAATTCCAGGGTGCAAGGAACAGAAAAGCTTTATGTTGCGATGATCGTTTACTTTCGTCTTGGTAGGGGTTGAAGATAGCAGCCAAATTGTGTGTATTAGAGAAATTGTCTGCATGTTGTTGGCAACTGCATTTCAGCATTGCAGATGTTTAGTACACGATACATGCGGTAGACAGCTTGCTATCGATATGTGATAGTCCATTACATTATAACCAGACCTTCCAATCATCGGGAATATAAAGAGGACATCTGATGAGTTATCACTTTATATAATATTTTATTAGACGAGTCAAGGAATCTTAATTAAGCGAGCCTCTTTCGAGCTTTATAAAGGTTTCATGACGAGTCCAATAAAATTTTATATAGAGTGAAAAAGATTCTGATATTCTTTTTATCACATGACAAAACAACAAGAGGTTTATAAGATTTTCTTACTGATTGTAACAAAATTGATAATCCAGTTAAGTCTTTGACGTTATATTTCATCATACATTTTACAGTCATCGGTAACGGTAATAACGGTAACGTGTTTTTTGTATAAGAAAATACGTGATGATTATGTTACACCGGAAATAAGCAAGTCATGTGATAAAAACGTATGAGTATTTGAACTTCGAACGATAAAATGCATGTTAACTGCGTGTATAATCTTATCTCAAAGTAAACCGTTTTTTTAAATAAACGCGAGTATCAAATTCTTATTTGCATTCTTGTAAACGCTTTAGGGAAGTATGCGCTTTCAAGCTGTTAAATAAGATTGTGATACTATTGAGTTTTGACTTGCGTGAATTGTGTTTTGTGTTCCTTGAGAAAAAACATAATTGTCTTTAAGGCAAACGGTATATACGTTTCATCATACAGTCGATAAAACATTTAAATTAAATTCCTGTATGGGTTTAAAAAAACGTAAATGACAACAGGTTTTCACTACATCAATTTTTAAAACTCACTCTTTTTTTTGATATATCGTACTCACTGCATTTATTTGTTACCACATATATCAGACATTGCAGTAGAATTTATGAAGCAAGTTTCAAGAAAAGATTCCGTCAAAATCATTCCTTTTAATGATAGGCTAAAGGCTCCAAGCTGTGCATCAATGATATATATTGAATACAAGGATACACATATCAGAAAATGAAAAGCAGGTATTCCTTTAAATGATTGACATCGTCTTCTTTGTGCAAATACGTCTTCTTGTTTGATGGATTGGCGAGCATCTCAGAATGTTTTTGTCACGTTAAGTAGTGTTGACAGGTTTCCTATTTTGACCATAACGAAATACTTAACGGACATAGACGCATTTGTTGATGTAGTATCCCTTAGTACTCCTTTGGAATAACAGAATATTTCATTCTGTTAAGGACATTATCTACTCAATTAGATTAATTGTTTGGCGTTACCATCGTTATGTCGTCTAGACAACGTAGACATGCTTGTTACTAGAAGCATTCTAAATATTGCTATAGATATACGCATACAATAAATATAATGAAACTATATTTAACGCGTCTAAATATGAAACACTTTGTCGACAGAAAACATCGTGAAAAATATTAAAAAGAAAATGTCTTTGCAGACAATCGTATAAATCATAATGATACTTTTCATTGAGAGCCTATTTTCGTTTTTGCTACCAAATGCATTCGGTTGTATTCAATTGATTTGTCTGCTATATTACACAAGTTCATTATGGCTAAAGGATACAGCTTAATATGTTCGCTTGCGTTATGGATTTAACTGGTTAATACTTCATTGATTACAAATACAAATGTTTCAATTTGAATAAAACACATCCGTCCGCCGCACCTCATGGCAGTTATTGCTGCGCCACGCAGCTATATATAAATGTCTTAATATCTACACAAAACACAAGATCTGTATAAACTACACATATCTGCATGAAATGGAGGGTTTGATCACATTAAAAGGTATTTTACCTGGATGACAAACTACGTTACGCGACTATTCGGTCGTGTATAAAAGCCGGTGTTGCCGTTTGGAAATCTATATATTCTACGGATAATTCCGAAAAGTCATTCCTGCCCGTTTTTAGGACCAATAACCTGTGTTAATAATATCGTTTTACTCTAACGATGCATTATCCATTTTCAGTCAATTTATTTTCGGTCAATTAATTCATACAGAAATTTGTTTGTTTAATTTCGCTTTAAAAGTATTTCAGTCATATCGCGACGTCCAGCTCATTTGAGGTGGAGAAAGACCCCGGGGAACCTCTGCACACTGATTCAGGCACATAGCGCACCCCGATAGCACCACCGATCTACCGAAACCAGCTGGAAGGCCAAAGCAGGATTCGAACCAACAGCGATGACGGACAAGTCAATGACCATAATCACTCGACCACAAGAAGGCTCTTCATATAAAAGAAGAATTCCCGTTATTCTGTTTCCTAGGGCAAAGCTAACTTCCGGCAAAGTAAATTCCATTGCCAATTATTTTACAACCTAGAACTACAGTCGGTTTGATAAAAGTTCATCATGTTATAAAAGCACATACAGCGATGTCTGCTTTTATTCGAGCGTGTGGAAACATATACCAACCCTTCTTATTACCAGCAATATCTCCGACACGTTTGTACACGTAGATTATTGACTAATCGGAAAAAGATAATAAACATGTTTGCCATGCTGTGTATCTAAAACTAGTTCATCTTTTTTTTAAAAACAGAAAAAGATGAGCTATGCTCATCACTCGATTGTCTACGGCGTCGGCGTCGTTGTCCAATTCGGCATCACTCTTCTCGTCGATAAAGTTATATGTTTAGGCCCAATTTTTTTTCTAAATGGTACTCAACTTATTTTCTTTCAACAACTCATTAACAAATCTTGCGAAATAATTGCTTATAGCTTTAGTGTGTGGTTGCATATATCTCGGAAAAGTCTATATAAAACAGGCTTAAAATTCACCAACCTGTTCTTAGGAATGAAACACAAATAATGTCTCCAACACTCTCTGTTGGCTTTAAGCTTTTGCCAGAATGGTAGGTGCTGGGATTCAGAATATAGGGTTAGAGATTATTCCTGAGTTTCAAGCCTAAAGACAGGTTGGTGAAATCCAAGCCAGATGTCTATGTAAGTATGTAGAAAGCTTGGTTAAATAACCCTCACATGTTCTCTACAGTTTTCAAATGTTGGTAGATGGTCCTAACCAAAGGTAGAAATGCAATCAAAGAGTATCAAAAATAAAGTCAATGTTTCTTAGAACTATAGCAAAATAAAATTATAGTATATCATAGTAATGTTTAGTCATTTTGTAAATGTAAATACATAAATAAATGAAGACAAGCTGTGTTTCAATTGATTTCAGTAATTATATCAATTTAACTCATCTTAACACAGTATCTCTATTTCTGATAAAATTAGCAATTTCTCGGTTAAATAGCTAATGCACTTCCTGATGCCAGTTTTCATGTTTAGGGTTCTTTGTTAAAGAATATCTGGCTGGTGTTTTCGAACACCAGAGCTGATGCTTACAGTAAATCAAACACTAATTAGAATCCAGATGAATCATATAGGTATTTAAATTGTTTAACTTTACACATAAATGGTTGAGAATGGCTCTAATTCAATAGTGTTAAGCACTTTGGCCGGACATCCTATATGATAGTTACCATGGACCAACCCTTATAAAAATTCATGTAAGAGATCTTAGCAAAAAGACACTTTGACCATCAGCCAAGATAATTGCTAATAGCTACTTTCGTTCACTTGTAAGTCCGGATTTGACCAACTAACTGTGGCTGTGGAATCGCCATAGTGGATATTAATTATATTGAGGATTTTAACCTCAGTGAATAAACTCTTTTTGTTACTGTTGAATTTATTAAAACTACCGCAAGCCGAGACATTATCTATTTTAGTTCATAATCTTGTATTGTCATTTACCGTGATTGCTAGCTGTTGTTTCAGTGAACGTTTTGATGTGTTATTAACTGATAAGGAAACTGATACTGTCTTCTGTTCTTCCGATGCCAGAAACAATGATCCAAGAAATGAAAGATGTTGTATTTGTTGCAGTTATAGGGAAGTGGAAGGCACATCCGTTTATGCCGATTTGTCCATTATATAGCGATAAGCGTAAAACTTTCTTTAAAAAGCTATTTTAGACATTCCATTTCAAGACAGTTGAGCTTTTTAAATACACCGACAAGGTTATTTAAATAAAACTTGCAAAATTTATAAAAATAGATATGCTTTAAGTTCTAGAAAAGATTTGATAACAGTGTAATTTTTGTTAACGTATGCTATGACGATGTAGTATGTACAAGTCTGAATAAAATATCTGATCTGTTCTGCGTAACCCTTAAGTGTCATCACCCCGTCGAAAAGTTAGCCAGTTACGACAAAATCCCGTCATAATAAAATGCAAACAAATACAATGCAAATGATTAATTAGAAACTTCTAAAAAATATTTAATTGCCATTAGGGATTTCAATACAACATTGCGTTATATATTAATGATTCTAATGACTGATCAGCAATGGTAGACATACGTTTTGTCTTTAGATTGTAAGAATAATGATTCATTAATTAAGAGTCAACAATCTAAAACATAACATACATCATTCTACCAAACCAAAACTCTCTACATTTCAAAACGGTATTAAACAGTTTAATCAAATTAATACGACAATATAAAAATATTACAAATGATTATGTAAGTTAGTTTGCTTCAAATTAAAGTGCTGAAGACGACATACAATGTTTCTAGAGTTCAATATTATGATATTAAGAGAAAAAGATTATCAACACATATTTTCAATATAAAGGCCGGCTGTGTTGTTATTGTTAATGTTTATTTCACACCATTTAACATTGCATCGAAAGTCAGTTGACAGTTCTTTTGAAGTTCTCGAATATCTTCAAATCTAAAACAGACAGGGCGAAATTGAAGTCAATCTATTTCCTGTGTTTCACCAATTAATTCAATGATGACGTCTTCAAGACGCAAAGTT
>JAULCC010191882.1:0-12989 GCA_032358795.1 Nuttallia obscurata | reverse complement strand
AATATATCTAACTTACTGAGCTCTAGGCATTTCAAACTTTCTTGACCAGGGTAAAGCTTACCACACTGATTATATCTAACTTACTGAGCTCTAGGCATTTCAAACTTTCCTAACCAGGGGTAAAACTAACTGTATTTCTTATATCTAACTTACTGAGCTCTGAGCATTTCAAACTTTCTTGACCAGGAGTAAATCTTACTGCATTGCTTATATCTAAATTACTGAGCTCTTGGCATTTCAAACTTTCATGACCAGGAGTAAAGCTGACAGTATTGGTTATATCTTACTTACCGAGATATAGGCATTCAAACTTTCTTACCCAGGAGTAAAGCCAACCGTATTGGTAATATCTTTCACTGAGCTCTGGGCATTTCAAACTTTCCTTACCAGGAGTAAAACTAACTGTATTGCTTATATCTTACTTACTGTATTCTGTGCAATTCAAACTTTCCTAACTAAGAGTAAAGCAAACAGTATTGCTTATATCTAACTTACTGAGCTCTTGGCATTTCAAACTCTCCTAACCAGGGGTAAAGCCAACCACATTGCTTATTTCAAACTTTTGTGACCAGGGGTAAAGCTTACCATATTGCTTATATCTAACTTACTGAGTTCTGGACATTTCAAACTTTCCTAACCAGGAGTTAAGCGAAGATTATTGGTTATATCTAACTTAGTGAGCTCTGGGCTTTCAAACTTTATCGATAACATAATCTAACTTACGCTTTTGGCATTTCAAACTATTCTGATAACTTATATCTAACTTACTGAGCTCTAGGCATTTCAAACTTTCCTGACAACTGTATATGGAACATCAAATCTCCACCATTCAAGTACTCCATAACAAAAAACATGTGGCTCTGAAAATAAACAACACAAAAAACATGTAGCTCTGGAAATATACAGCACAAAACATGTGGCTCTGAAAATATATAACACTAAAAACATATGGCTCTGAAAATATACAACAGTTGTAAAAATGTTGGGTGTCTGTCTTTTTAAATGTGGTATGACAGAATAAGTCTGTTTGTTTGTTTGTTTATCAGGAATTTAATGTCGCTTAATCAGTAATTCAGTCATATCGCGACATCCAGCTCATTACAGGTGCAGGAAGACCCCAGGGCACCCCTGTACACTATTTCAGGCATATAGTGCACCCGGGTAAAACCACAGACTTACCAGCTGGAAGGTTTCCTCACTTGTAAAATCAGAAGTGCCCAGACCGGGATTCAAACCCACAGTGGTGAGGGGCTGAGAGATTGCAAGTCAATGACTATAACCACTTGGCCACAGAGGCCCCGACAGAATATGTTGCAGGTACATTATATATGTTGTGTGTTTTGATAGTTTTCATGTCTTCCTATAAAAAAAATGTTCCTTTAGACACCTGCCCGATATTTGCAGTGAATGCCTACTGTCTATAACATTTTAAAATGGGTGTATTTTATTCTCTCCTCAAAACCTGGCAAATATTTACAGCTTATGCCTACAGCATTGTAAAATTGGCCCGATTTTTTTTTAATTTACAGCTTATGCCTACAACATTTAAAATTGGCCCTTTTTTTTTTTAATATTTTAAACCTACAACCAAATTTCACGAAATTTTTTTTTTTTTATCCATTTTTTTACACTAAATGAGCCTTAAATATGTTTTTTCATATGTAGTGGTTCTTTAGCAATGGCAAGCACATCTTAAACATACACTGTAAATCGCATATAGAATATGTGTTATCCTGTTTTTATTACAGACATTGCGCCTAAAAGTCATTTTTATATGTATTTTAGGCGCAATGTCGACACATTCCCATACATAAAAATGCAAACACATATTCTTTTCTTAATGCAAGGTTGTTTTCCTGTAACGTAGAACATCATTATTTTAAAAAATTGATAAAGATAAATATTACCCAGAAAACCGTTTTTATGATTAAATGTTTATATTCCATTTGGACGTCCAGCATGTAAGCGTTGAAATTAAATAGTGTTTGAATACTATGTATTGATTTAGTATGAGTATAATTAGTTGAAAGATGTCATGTATTTCTTAATTTCACACACAATTTTCAATTTTTACTTTGTTTTGAATTTATTGACTGAATATCGGTATTTGGCCTAAAGATTGGGATTCAATGTTTTACAAATATAATTTTGATAGACAAAATATAAGATATATCAATTGCCTTAAAAATAATTCGACTATAGATATGAAAAATATTTATACATAAGTAGTGGTTCAGAACTTACTTAAATATGAGTGCCAGGGTTCCTAGGCTAAAACAGGAACAGGTTTTGAGGAAGTGAATGTTTAGCCTGCTTAAAAAGCGTTGTAGTCATTCGCTGTAAAGATCAGCCAGGTTTTAGGGAGGCAAAATTCAAACCTGTTTTAAAACACTGTAGGTATTTGCTGCAAAAATCTGCCAGATTTGAGGACTCGAAATTCATACCCATTATATATTATTCTATAAGTGCTGAAAGGATATCATGCAACAGCTTAGAAAGGCCTTTAGGTAACAACAGTAAAACTAACTATGGCGAGATCAAATGACGTGTGAAAGTATTCCGAGTGCTTAGGCTCCAAGACAAACTTGCAGTCTACCTAGAATACACTCTTCATTATACAGACAAAAGATTTTGAAGAATATTTCCACAACATTACAGAAATATTATTTCAGAAAATTTTATTTTTGGCAGAAGACATATCCTCATATGGTGATAAATAGGGACAAAAGCATAATGATAGTGTTAATAAATATGGACAAAAGCATAATGATAGTGTTGATACATAGGGACAAAAGCATAATGATAATAATAGGGACAAAAGCATAATGATAGTTTTAATAGGGACAAAAACATAATGATAATGTTAATACATACAGCAGTTTGAAATGTACTGTGCAAGTGTGTCAGGTAGGGGTGTTCACTGCCAAGGGCCAACACTCTCTTCTCTATCATTGTACACTCGACATCGTCATCTTCCAGAACCACATCCTTCTTGAGTACTTTTATTGCATAGAATTTATTGGTGCCTTTTAGCTCGGCTAACATGACCTGAAAGTACACAAGAAAGAAGTCATAACAGTTTTACCAGGACAGTGTAGCTTCATTTGTACCTTTCCTGTGAAGAATTTATTGGTCATTTAAATTAGTTGTTGATGAACAGTGGATAACAGACAGAAGACAAGACCAGTCACAATCAGAACACAGAATAACACACAGAAGACAAGACCTGTCACATTCAGAACAGTGGATAACAGACAGACTACAAGACAGGTCACAATCAGAACATAGGATAACAGAGAGACAACAAGACAGGTCACACTCGAGACAATGGATAACAGACAAATGACAAGACAGGTCACAATCAGAACAGCGGATAACAGACAGATGACAGGAAAGGTCACAATCAGAACAGTGGATAAAAGACAGATGACAAGACAGGTCACATTCAGAACAGGGGATAACAGACAGGCAAAAAGTCAGGTCAAATCAGAATAGGGGATAACAGACAGACGACAAGTCAGGTCACAATCAGATTTGTGGATAACAGAGAGATGACAAGACAGGTTACAATCAGAAAAGGGGATAACAGACAGACAACAAGACAGGTCACAATCAGAACAGTGAATAACAGACATATGACAAGACAGGTCACAATCAGAACAGTGGATAACAGACAGATGACAAGACAGGTCACAATCAGAACAGTGAATAACAGACATATGACAAGACAGGTCACAATCAGAACAGTGGATAACAGACAGATGACAAGACAGGCCACAATCAGAACAGTGGATAACAGACAGATGACAAGACAGGTCACAATCAGAACAGTGGATAAAAGACAGATGACAAGACAGGTCACAATCATTCAACATGAGTATCTGACTCAGGTGAGCTAAAAAACATATATATAGATGAAATAAATAAACACTTTCACCAAAATCTTTCAATTTAAAATTGGATCAAAGAAACAAAGTTGTAACCACTGACTATTTTAACATTGAAAACAATTGTTAGGTACATTACATGTTTTGTGCAAATATACAATAATGACACTATTCAGTCTACATTCAAAATTGGTTTATCATTTATCACACTTTCTACACTAGCCAATAACATCCTTGATTTTGAATCTGAGATAAGTCTCAAAACAGCTTTTAGAAATTTGAGACTTCTTATTCAAAATCCAGAGCTGTCTCATTTATTAAGAACTCTTCAAATTGTTATCTCAATACCTTAGACAAAATCATTAAGTTTTAGATCGGCATTATTTGTCACTTATACTTCAAATTCTATCAATTTCATCATCATTTATATGATGAAAGAACAGATTTCTTTTCACCAGGATACGAGGGCTATGCATAAACTAGACATTCATCAATCTTCAAAACAACCAAAAGCTGTCATGAGCAAGCAAGTTACATTTTCATATACTTTGAGAACCTTACCATAAATTGGGATATTTTGGCGTCGAGATATTTTTGCCACTTTTGCCCAAAAGGCTAGTGTTATATATTGGCCGGTCTAATTTTGGCCATTTACCATTGAAGTGGCGAAAATTCAAATATCTACCTTATTTAAACGAGGCTGTAAATTATCCACGAAACCACCGATATGCCGTGTCAATAATTCAGATAAATTTAATTTTTGGATCACTGCAGAAACGTACCGAAATATAATCGACATTCGCCGCAGTGTCACATTCCTCATTCCATTAAAAAAGTAATTCTATTTGATATAGTCAGTCAAAATAATCTCTTGAGTAAATAAATTCTTAAGTATTTAATACCGAAAACATGCACTCGAAAGAAACTTTCACGACAGAAATTGATTCTAGCATGGTATAGTACCTATATTTCGCACAGATCATATTTCAGATACAAAACGGAAAAGTAATAGAATGAATGTCTGCATTTAATGCATATTTATTGGAAC
Source organism: Nuttallia obscurata (assembly GCA_032358795.1). Classification (NCBI taxonomy): domain Eukaryota; kingdom Metazoa; phylum Mollusca; class Bivalvia; order Cardiida; family Psammobiidae; genus Nuttallia; species Nuttallia obscurata. The sequence goes on along the minus strand of JAULCC010191882.1, from coordinate 8,054 downwards.
ATAATTTCATTAGGCAAAGCATAAATTTGAGAAAATTACACAGCGCTTGTTAAACAGCTCAAGTAAATTACTGCTTTATGTATAACACCTGTGTATAACGGCAAACACACTAACAATACAACACACAATCGTTAAACCAATTATCGATGTTTACTTTCACTCAGATTATTACATAAAAACATGCTATTTGTGTGGCGAATGCAACAGTGTGAAAATGACTGTTTGTTTTACCCAGGGCTTTAATTGGTGTGTTTAATTTCGCCACTTGACAAAGGTGGCCAAATAGGCCAATTATAAACCAAGGCCAAAATAACTCAATTTACGGTATATAGAATTTACTGACCATGAGAATATCTTCATCTTCTTTTTTTATTTTTTTTTTTTTTTTTGTTGGTACAGTGGCAAATCAATAGAAATCTACTTCACTTGGTAGCAACACTGAGATGCATCCCAAACAATATTGCATTGTATATAAACATTTAACTATTTGAAATTAATCAAAAAAACTTTAAATCATGAATTTTCATCAGAAGTGTAATAGTTACAGTTTGCAGAATTTTAAATTTGATAAAGAAAATAAAACATGCTCTGATAACATGCTACATTTACAGGCAACTGATCTAGATCTACATTGTTTGTACAACTGCCAATGCTGCCAACAGGAGGATCACAGTCAATTGAGTGTTTTACCCCTTTACAAACAAACCTTTCCAAAACTGCCTTTTCCTAAAACTTTTAACATGCTAAACATTTCTGGGGCGAATTTCTTCTTCGGTGGGGGAGGCGGTGGAGGTCTGTCTCTATTCTCCTTCTCCCAGACTTGTTCATAGCCCTCATCATCCGAATCGTCATCGTCATTCTGCAAGTTAAAATATGTAATGAGACATTATAAGTTATACACTGAATAGTTTACATGATAAATTCCACATGTGTAGCGATTGAAGCTATCTTGTAAATTTTACAACATATAAATCTGTACTTGTAATGTTCTACCTTTTCTCACTAGGACACTCCCTTAAAATAGCAATTTTTGCCAATTTTCTCCTTCTCTCATCATTAGATTTCAAACATTTAGACCATTATTTCATTAGCTGTCTACTTCTTCAAATTGTTTCCATACCAGTTTGTAACTGATAGTCACAAGGGAATTAACTCTTGAGAATACCGTATCTGTGAGATATGTTAAACATTTCTGAGAAGAATTACTTCTATGGTGGGAGAGGTGGAGGGGGTCTGTCCCTATTCTGCTTGACACAGAATAGTGAATTTTTTACAATACAATCTCTGGACAGTGAATAGTCAGAAACTTGTAGGAGATGGAATGAATATGTGTCTGAGGTTACAAAACTTTCTTGACCATAGCCCTTTTCTCATGTTGAAAGGTCTTAAGCTTTCCATTTGATGATTCGTTTGTTTGGAATTAAACATCACTTTAACAGAATTTCAGTCATATAACGATGTCCAGCTCATTACAGATGGAGGAATACCCCGAGGGACCTCTATACACTATTTCAGGCACAGAGTGCACCAGGGTAGAACCACCGACCTACTGAAAGCCAGTTGGAAGGCTTCCGCACTTGAAAAATTCCAAAGTGCCCAGACCTGGATTGGAACCCACAGCAGTGAAGAGCTGAAAGATTGCAAGTCCATGACCATAACCACTTTGCCACGGAGACCCCCTCCATTTGATGAAACTCCAAGGTAGCTACCAATCAGTGTCATAGATCTCTGAGCATAAGGAAGGACGAATGCTAAAGAAAGTTCTATGAATGACCTCGAAAGTTACAAGGGTTAAATGATATATAACATTCTTAAGCATCAACGTTTTTCATACAATCTATTTTAAGCAATCACATTCTTAGAATTTTTAGAATATCTCTGTTCCAGAAATACTTATTACCTCGGATCTTGGTCTTGCCCATTTTCATTCATTTTTTTAAATTAATATTATCATTATTTATTCCATTACTTACTCCCATGACCTTATCAGGGGATACAGAAGCTCGGCGTTCATCTCCTCCTGTCTTTTTCACTTGCTGCAACACTTCTGCAAACATCTTCTGGTTTACACCGCAAAGGTTCGGCATGAACTTTTCACATTTTTTATGACAGTTGACGTTGCAAACTAAAAAAGATTTTTATATACAAGAATTAGGTGATGAGGCACAATTTAAAATATGGAAACCCGGAGAAAAATGTAACTTTGCTATGAGTATATAAACATTACGTGTAAGAGGTTACTCTCAGTGATCATTCATTCATTGCTGAATTGAAATTCACCAAAAGGCAATTCACAGTGTCAGATCCTCCAGTGGAAAATAGCAGAAAGACATGGAGGAGCTTATTCTAATTAGATAAATAAAATATGATTACATGTTAAAGATTGGCTTCAATAACTCAACACAGGTGCCTCCATGGCTGTGTGCTTAAAGTCACTAACTTGCCATAACTTTGCTCTACACATCACTTGGCTCTACACATAACTTTGCCCTACACATAACTTTGCCCTACACATAACTTGGCCCTACACATAACTTGGCTCTACACGTAACTTGGCCCTACACACAACTTGGCCTTACGCATAACTTTGCTCTACACATAACTTGGCCTACACATAACTTTGCCCTACAAATAACTTTGCTCTACACATAACTTGGCCCTACACATTACTTGGCTCTACACGTAACTTTGCCCTACACATAACTTTGCCCTACACATTACTTTGCTCTACACATAACTTTGCCCTACACATAACTTGGCCCTACACATAACTTTGCCCTACACATAACTTGGCTCTACACATAAAATTGCCCTACACATAACTTGGTTCTACACATAACTTTGCTCTTCACATAACTTTGCCCTACACATTGGCTCTACACATAACTTGGCCTACACATAACTTTGCCCTACTAATAACTTGGCTATACACATAACTTTGCTCTACACATAACTTTGCCTACACATAACTTTGCCCTACACATAACTTTGCATAACTTTGCCTACACATAACTTTGCCTACACATAACTTTGCCCTACACATAACTTTGCTCTACACATAACTTGGTCCTACAAATAACTTTGCTCTACACATAACTTGGCTCTACACATAACTTTGCCCTACACATAACTTTTGCCCAACACATAGGCTCTACATATTAATTTGCCCTACCCAAACTTGGCCCTACACAAAACTTGGCCCTACACAGAACTTTGCCCTACACATAACTTGGCTCTACACATAACTTGGCCCTACACATAACTTGGCCTTTCACATAACCTTGCTCTACACATAACTTTGCTCTACCCATAACTTGGCCATACACATAACTTGGCCCTTCACATAACCTGGCACTACACATAACTTAACTTGTTTTTTTTTTGTTTTTAAATTCAATGTCGCCTTTACAGTATTTCAGTCATATTGCGACGACCAGCTCATTACAGGTGGAAGAAGACCCCAGAGGACCTCAGTACACTATTTCAGGCACAGAGTGCACCCGGGAGAACCACCAACCTACCCACATAACTAGGCCCCACACATAACTTGGCCCTTCTCAGTTGAGTGATTGTAGGCCTGGGGCATTTTACATCTATCCAGTAAGGCCTGATGTCTTTCTCCACCATGTATGCTGAAGAAGTATGATTTGAACTGTCAGTACCACATAAAATCCCAAATTAATAAATAAAAAAAATTCAATTGATGTTGTTTCAACAATTTTTCTGACAAATTGCCATGTCCAGATACTTACAGGAAAATCCTCAGGACCACAGTACATTATTTCAGGAATAGAGTGCAGCTAGGTAGAACCAATAACCTACCGCAAGCCACCTGAAAGGCTTCCTCACTTGAAAAATAAACTAACAAAAGCTAAACAAAGACATAATCTTACAGGTTTAGGCACCCACCTTGACATTTGAGGCCCTGTCTAAACAGCCCATATAACATGGTCCCACAGTGGTCACAGAATGCAGGGGCCATGTAGTTGTTCACTTTGAACTTGTGAGGGACGTTTATTTTGAATCTCTCTGTGAGCATCTGCAACAAAATAAAACATACAGAATCCATTACTGGACATTTTAGTCAGAACTAGCCTAGGTATTACAAATTTCTTTCATGCATCATGTTCTAATCTCAAGCCCATGTGTGATAAAAAATTTATAATTGTTTTGTTCCTCAAATATATGCACCATATGCCCTACTCTGACTGATTCCACATGTAAATGAATGTAATAAATGCATACTTGATAAAACCGAGCCTTTGACACGCAACCAAGTGCATAACAGTTTGATATGTCACAAGGACCACAGTAAATTGTGTTTTGAAGTGCATTATATTATCTGCACGGTTTAGTTATTCTATAATATGTTTGTTTTGTTTGTTTATTTGGAATTTAACATCGCTTATATGCAATAATATGCAAAATAAATAACTGAGCATAAGAACATTACTGAAACTATTAAGGAAATGCAATAAATGGAATAAGTATAAACTGGTGTGAAGGGTCATTTGATTTTGGTTATTGAGTAGAAGATGCAAGAGAATTGTATTGACCAATTAAACTGTTGTTTGACCAATCAAGTTGTTGTTTGACCAATCAAGCTATAATTTGACCAATCACACTGTAATTTGACCATTCAAGCAGTGATTTGACCAATTAAGTTGATACTGCCAAAAACATAGTTATTTTAAGTATGGCACCAATATGTTTCCTGAAATGATGGTCATTCATGCAAGACATTTTTCTTTGTACATAATTTTTTTATACTTAAAGAACTTGTCGAAAGGAAGTTTAACTTGGATTTGTGAACCATTATGAGCTGTTTTACTGTGAATATGATTAAATAGTTTACTTCATATCAAATGCAGTTTAAATTCAAATTCAGATGAGATAAATCAAATTAGGAAGTAAAACACAGTTAATAGAACACAACTGACAAACCCAGAATTCTGGTATTTCAGAAATTATCTAATCTTTTTGTACTACTGATCTTGCCTGCTAAGACATAAACACTGAATAACCAACTAAGCTTCCTTAAACAAAATATCTTCCTCCTTTAGCTGGTTTTTATCTTATTTTATTCTCATATCCATTACAGATACTGATGTCTTACACTTGGGAGTAATGTATAGCTCTCTGTCTAAGGCTAATTTTTGCTTATCTGTGGTTGAAATTTATAATATAATTTAATTCCACCAAACAGCATCTGATATAAAAAGATATCTTGCCTCGTGATTATAAAACATTATTGAGCATGGACTCATTCTCATGCTCAGAAATACATGACTATGATTGGCTTAAATATATCACATGATACATTTAAACCAATGACATACTAGAAATGTACATCAGAATGAGTCATGCTTAAGGAAGTTTTATAATCACTGGGCATGACAATGAGTCTATGATTAGCATTTGGTAACTATAGACCCTGTTTACCAACATAAAATCTTGTCAAAGAGAAATTCCCTGGACATTTAAAATGAACTGACCAACAGGGAAGGATGGAATAGTAAACGATACAAGTATAGCATTCAGAGTCAAGATGGAAGACCTGTGAGTTACCTTTGTTTCCCTGCTCTCTTTGGCACTGCCAGGACAGTTGCCCAGGATCTTGTCATGGCATTTCTTATGAACAGCGCAGTTACACACTGTAAACAACACAAACACACATATATGGCCCCTACTTGCCCAAGCAACAACATTTGTCAAGTACTATTAACAGGTTAAAAATAGTCCATCCAACTAGAGCAATTGAAACAAAAGGGCCATGATAGTCCTGAAGGCACTCACCTGAAGATGCCAGCCATTTTTGTTTTAAATAAACTACAGGGAAAAGTTTCCCCATATAAATATTTAAGTGCATATATCTTAGCTCTAGAATGTATGGTTTCAGAGGAATAGATTAATGATGTCACAAAGGGAACACTTATTTCAAATTATTTTTAAATCTAGCCACAAGTTTTAGAGATTATTTTTTAAATTTTCACTATATACAAATAAAGAAAACTGACTTCGCTCCCTGGCAGCCATGTTTTTTTTATTGACGGACAAAGGCCAGTCACAATAGCCCACCATGAGCCTCTGGCTCAGGTGAGCTAATAAGTTATTAAAACTTGTTTCACAATCATTTTAAAATGAACAAAGTTTAATTTAATCACATGATGACAACTAGGTCTAGAATGGTTAACCCAACTATTATTGATGCTTTTTGTCTCTGATGTAATCACTATATGTAGATCTATTTTATATTCTAATGTATAACAGTAAACTTTGTAAGGGATAATTGCAACAATATTTCAAATGTGTACCAATTCTGTATGCCTTTAATACTTTCTGGCAATAGCCGTAAGAGATACAGATAGAGGTTTCTGATGTACTTACTTTTACACTGGTAACCCTGCTTTTTCAGACCCCTGAAACAGATTTAACAATGATATATCATCCTACAACAGCACCATCTCAATAGCAAATGCATTAGAAATATTTTAAAAATTCATGACATCTTGATATAATAAATCTGTGTTAATATGAATTTGAGCAAAATTTTGCAAACAAAATAGATCTAGATCATATGTCACAGAACACAGTGTACACTGTTAGTGATCGGGCTCGGTGGTGTACGTAGACTAGTGGTAACATGCTGGCCTGTCAACCCAACAGTAGCTGTATCTATCCAAGCCAAGTCTCTGTCTTGGTAATGGTTTTTGCCATTTCAATAGTATAATCACTTTGTCTCCCATCACAACTTTAAGTTGAAAAATTGTCAGCAACTTGCAACTTTCTGGTATGTACTGGTTAAGATACCGAGGAAAACAGGTTAAATGGTTGCCATGTAATATTCATGAACGGGGCGATACACAAATAAACAAAGCAAACACTGTTTGTGATGTCTTGAACAGTACTTTTAAACAGTAAAAGCAATTCAAAAGAAGCAAACAAATACATTACGGTGTCTTCAAGGCCAATGTTTCCTGGGATCTAGTACATTATGAATACTCTAAAGACAATGGCACAAAACAAAGGTCAAGAGAATAACATAGATCTTGTTAGCAGTACATGCAACTACTCACCAACAGAAATCATTACAGTATGAGCAGAAGGTTGGCTGTCGGAAGAATTTTGCTATGAACTGATGGCCAAGCACCTCATGCACTTTTTGTTGTTTGATGGCACCACGCCTTCGTGTGATGCCACCTGTATGTCGTTCACTGCTCATTTGAGGGATTTGTTCTGGAAGAAGAAAATATACATTGCATTTGATATGAACTATTAGTTGAAACTTTAATTCATTTTGCTAACAATAATGCTGATAACTCAGAAGGTCAGATGGAGGTGTTAGACAGGAATTATATGGATATGTATAAGATTTTGAAATATTACATCATTTATTGCACCACTGATGATGTGATGGTCCAATTGTTTATGATGGTTGGTTCGTTGGTTAACCCTAGCCTGCTCCAAATATTGGGCAATTCAGATAGATTTTAGAATCCAGGCAAACAACAGTTTCAGCAGCCGTCAATTTTTTAGCAGGTTAAGAGTCAAAGGCATCAGTCAACTACAAAACTACAAAACCACTTGCAAACATAGACAAGATTTATACGCCGAATGAAAAGCATTCTACATGATGATGGGATGACTGCAATTTCAACTCAAAACAATACAAAATTTCAAGACATTTTGTAAATTATGTCTCTATCAGATTTGATTTAAAATATTCTCTTATCTGAAAGAAAAAGTCAAATACTAGGAAAACATTATGCATGTGGCCCTTGATTGTTCTGTTGACTCTGATATTCCTGTTATTTGAAATTTAGACACATTTTGTGCTGATCATGCTGTATGAAATAAATCTGAAAAAGTCACTGATCTCAGATATATCATCTAAGAACCCTGCACACACAAAAACCTGATAAAAAACTGATCTAAGCCTTTACCAGAATGACCCTTTCTTCCAAGTGTGCAGCACCTTACATGTAGGAACAAAAACATTTTCTATATAGAAAACTCAAGACACTTAACTACACTTATTATATCCAAATATTTAG